>JAAIIK010000186.1:336927-350338 GCA_014706435.1 Silurus glanis
ACACACACACACACACACACACACACACACACAATGTCCCAACCACTAACGCACTCCTATACACTCACACACCACCTGCACACCATGAGTGTGTGATGGAGTTATATAGTTAGAGTGTGAGAGAGTGATAAAGAACGCTAGATAAAACTAGAGTGATTGAGTGATAGAGAAAGAGTGATAGAGATAGTGAGAGGATGAAAGCAATAAAGAGTGATAGAAAGTGTGAGAAGGTGATAGTGAGAGTGATAGTGAGAGAGAAAGAGTGATATTGAGAGAGAATGAGAGAGTGATAGAGGGAGTATGAGGTTAATAAAATCCCCTGTTTCAGATTCCTTTAGCAATTTTCCTCCAGTCGTTCCTGAATAAGTTGTTTGGCTTAAGTGATATTTTCATATTTTTTCTTATAATTTTTTTCTCGTTTGCCACACAAGCTTTCCATCTCTTCATCTCCTCCTTCCTCTCTCTCTCTCTCTCTCTCTCTCTCTCTCTCTGTCAGACATGTGCACTCACACTTGATCGCTCGGTCTCCCGCTCTCCCCCTCCCTCGTTCCCCATCCTCACACACACTCACACACACACACACGCACGCACGCACGCACACACACACACACACACACACACACACACACACACACACACCCCATCAGCGGAAGGTGCTGGCAGTAGCAGCAAAGGAAGAAGGGATGCAGGCGTGTGAATGAGTGAGTGTCCTCCTTCAGCGTGGATTTACTGAACAAAAGAGGAGCAGCGTCTCTCTTTCTATTTCTTTCAGCCTCCATCTTTTTTTCTCCTTTTATCCGTCTCTCATCCGTCGGCTCGCTGCCGCTGCTGCTGCTGCTGCTGGTGGTCTTGTTGTTTTTCGAGGCTAGAGGAGGACGGCGGAGGACGGAGGACGAGTGCCCCAGCCTTCTGTTTCCTGCTTCACGTTTTTTCGAGGTTGCCTCCTCCTCGAGGGTTGCACTCGGTTTTTTTTTGCGTTCTCTCGTTCCCAGCGGAGGCCTTTTGTCTCTGTGTGGCGTTGAATGAAGCTATTGTTGGACACGCAGGCCTCGCACTCTCTCTCTCTCTCTCTCTCTCTCTCTCTCTCTCTCCGCAGTATCCTTCCCTCCCTTCTTCCATCCCTCCTTCCCTCCCTCCCTATCCAAGGCTTGAATCCGGTATCTATCCTTCTCTCCATCGTTCTTAATGTACGTTCTGCGGAGTGGGTATCCCGATGTTTGGCTTCGGGTCATTCGGATTGGCTCAAGCCGAGCCTGTGTGTCGTTCCTAGCGTGTGTGTGTGGGTGTGTGTGTGTGTGTGCCCGAGTGTGTGAAGAAACCATGCATCTAGTCTGATGCTAGGACCGGGGTGCCCCATTCCAATGTGGGAGGACTAAAGCATCACATCTGCCCCCCCCCCCCCCCCTTTCCTCCCTACCCCTTAACCCCTTTTACCCCCTTTCTGCCCCGTTCCCATCCCCGTCCTCCTCCGACGCAACGATGAAGAAAACGCGCAACCTGCGGCGGGCATGGCCCGGTCCGGACGGACCCGATCTGGGCTCCGAACGCGACAAGGACTACCGGCTCCACAAGCACTTCCCCCCCTCTTTGCCCCCTCTCGCGCCCTACATCGCTCAAGGTGGGTGCAACTTATATCAGCCTAGCGTCCTAAATACCCCAAAATACACATATTCATTGTTCAGCTAGTGAAAAATCTATATTAAGATATAGTTCGGGTTTATTTGTCACACACACACATTCTTAGCCTGCTAGCATCCTCATAGCATCAAGCTCTAGTGTCTGGGCCTGGTTCCCATTTTCTTCATTGGAGCTTGTGTGTGTGCGTGTGTGTGTGTGTGTGTGTGTGTGTGTGTGTGTGTGTGTGTGTGTGTGTGTGGGGTTGTTGTTCATGCCTTTTCCCGAGCGATATTGAGGTCTTGAGATAAGATAACGAGAGACAGGGAATTAAAAAACAAGAAGCTGATAAGCCCTCATCCACCATTTTGGTCCTCGGTTTTGGGAATTACATCACCGAGGACGTGGAGGAAAATTCACGCCGCCGGATTGTGTGCTCTCGCCTCAGCCGCTTTTCATAGCCGAGACGAAAATGAGAGCGGAGAGAGAATGCAGGAGAGAATGAGAGAGCGCGAGACAGAGAGAGAGAGAGAGAACGAGGGATAGGTAGCTAGTGCGAGAGGAGAGAAAGGGGAAGGAAAAATAGAGTGGAAAGGGATCCAGCGTCCGTTTTTTCCCTCCATTTTGGCGACGGTTACGTCGTCCTGGCGTGTGTGTTAGCGCAGGACAGCAGCGGTCGTGGTGCACTGACGAAACCCGTGTCAAACGTCACTTCGGTCCGAAAAAGAGAAGGAGGAATAAAGAAAGAGAAAGAGACGAGGAAACGAAGCGTCTGATTCGTGTCTGTTTTCTCTTCATCTCACTGAAACACACTGTCAATTTTTGTTATCAAAACGTGTGTGTGTCTGTGTGTGTGTGTGTGTGTGTGTGTGTGTGTGTGTGTGTGTGTGTGTTTAGCATGTGACGGTGTGTAATTGTATCTGTGTGAGTGTGCTGCCAGCAGAGAAGGGAGGGTGGAGAGAGTTAGCCTAGCTGACGTCGTTAGCTTCCAGGCTAACCCTCTTGCGCACTCGCTGCTAGCATGCTAGACACAAAGTCGCTATTATAGCGCATTTGATTGTGAAGTACCGTCGTTTAGTTTTTTTCCTCAGCCTCGTATCGACGAGATTAAATTAAGCGAGAGGACTTTTTTGGCTTAGCTTTGGCGTCTAAAATTAAAAAATGTATTTGCAACCTTCTTTTTGCCCATAAAAAGAAACCCATGACCTGTTTGTTATTGTTTGTGCGTTTGCATTGTCTCGTTCGAAGGGGTGTGTGTTAGCGCTGACGACATGCGCTTCGCTTTCATTCGATAAATCTTGGTCATTTTTTTGTTGTGTATTTTCCTAACTGAAAATTTTCTGCGTCACGCTAACTTTGTAGCACGTCGAATTGCAGTGTTCAACAGACGAACGAATAAAAAAACAAATATTACACATATTTATTTATCACTTGATGTCAAATATTACCTCATGAATTAAAGAGTGTGCTAATCACAAACTAGCATTACTGTAAATAGGGTAATACGTGAATTAGCATTAAACCGTGTGTGCTACTTTCTGTATTTGTTGTTTTCTACCATCCTAGCTTGTCCATGTTATTATAAATGTAGTTCATGAGGTAATATTTTAGTATATTTTGTGACTAAAAACGTCTTGCATTTCTTTTCTTTTGTATCAATTAGCATGCTATGAAACCAATAAATAATATAAAATGAATATTAACTTGTACTTCAGAGATTTTCCTTTCAGTCTAAATATTAAACAGTATACACAAATATTACCTCAGGAACTTTCAGTACCTGGCTACCTACAAACTAGCATTGATGAACTAACAGATGAGCTAACAAATTAACGTTATTTATAGCCATTATTGTTTTTATAAGTTTATTGGTAAATAGTTGCGTTGGTTGTCAAAAACACAAGAAAACGTCATTAAACAAGCTTTAAATATATAAATATCCTGTATTAAATCTGTAATGAACTGATGAATTGTGTTAGCGCTTCTCTAAATTGCTAATTTATTTTACTTCGTTTTTGTGTTTTGTATATTTTTTGTCTAATGACCAAAAATCTGATCAAAACATTAGCACTTTTGAGGACACACACATACATGTATTAGTCAAATTAGCTTTTGAGTTGACAGGTATATTAACCTGTTTATTTCAGTGCTAGTTCATTGCTTATCCTATTTATAATAATGCTAATAGGTAGGCTTTGTTTGTTGTGGAACGAGTTTATTAGCTCGTTTACTGCTATGTTAATGTAACATTACTGATATAAAATGTCAATTTAGTGACTGAAATGTTCAGTCCCTTTTTCTTTGTACTACAATGCTAGGTTAATGGCTAATCTGCTGACTGAAAAATTGGTTTCTGGGTTAGCCTCATTACTATAATGCTAGTCTGTGGGTTAACCAGGTTACTGTAAAGCTACTTTGAGGCTTAAATTGTTAAAAATAATGCTAGTTTAAGGGGTTAACCTTTTGACGTTGCTGCTAGTTTGTGGTTTAATCTTATTGTACCACCCCTGTATGCTATTTTGCATGTTTCTCATTCATGCTAATATCGCTGAATGTTTTGACTAGCGCTTGTTTTAATGCTAGTTCAAATGGCTTAGCCTGTTCATTGTAATGCTAGTATGTGTTAGTTTGCACTACACTTACAAATTGTCACATGCTAAAATTCACACACACACACACACACACACACACACACACACACACACTATGCTAGTTTATTTGATCTAACGCTAAATTATCTGTTAGCCTGTTCATCATAATCCTAGTTCACCATGATGTTCACCTGTTTGGTAACGTTATACCTAATGGATTTATTATTATTTATAATATCAAATAATATTATATCATTATTTTATTTTATTATATTGGATTTATTGCTCTCATCATGTGTTTAGAGACGTTTGGACCTCTTGTTATGTGTTTAGAGAGTTTTAGAGTTCTCCTTACATGTTTAGAGACGTTTGGACCTCTGATTACGTGTATTTAGAGGCGTATGGAGCACCTGTTTCGTGTTGAGACGTTTGCTTCTCACAGGACATGTTTAGAGACCTCTTGTTATGTGTGTTTTGAGACATTTGGACCTCATGTTACGTGTTTTTATAGGTCGTTTGTTGTCAAATGTTTAAAGACATTTGAATCTCTCATGACGTGTTTAGAGAGGTTTTGACCACTCTTCAGACCTTTAGAGACATGTGAACCTCTTGTTATGTGTTTAGAGACGTTTGATTCTCACGTGACGTGTTTAGAGACATTCAGAACTCTAGTTACGTGTTTAGAGATATTTGGACCTCTTCTTACGTGTGTTTAGAACATTTTGGACCTCTTGTTACGTGTTTAGAGACGCTTGATCCTCACGTAACGTGTCTTTAGAGACATTTTAAAGTAAAAATGGCCTTGTACCATTTTTCTCTCTTTCACTCTTCATAACGTTATTATTATTGATTAATTTCCCATTATTATTTGTTTTTTGAGTTACTGTTCCTTCTGATATACAGAGATGCAGTTGCTTTCTGTTTAACACACACACACACACACACACACACACACACACACACACACACACACACTTGCAGGCACTGTCCCAGCTGCAGCAGAGGCTGTGATTTAGGCGTGGGAGAAAAAGGAGGCCACGGTGGTGCATTAATAACCGAGCATCTGTAGTAACACGCGTAAAAGAAGAAAGGAGGGAGGGTGGGAGGAAAGGAGGAAGAGGGAGAGGGAGAACGAGGGATAGTGAGGAAAAGAGGGAGGGATCAAGTGAAAAGCCGTGTGTGAAACTGCAATCTCCACCTCCAGTCAGCATCAGTGTCACCTAGTGATGAAAAGATCGGATCATTTTAGTGACTCGGTTCTTTGAATCTTATTCATCATAATGAACAAATCTTTATTGAGTCGTTTAGTTCATTTCCATTCCTTTCTACAGAAATAATATAAAATGTTACAATAGCAATAAGCAGATCCCAAATATGTCCACGTACACCAACTTAAACTGTAGTTCAACAATAATGCCAAGATTTAGACAAAAAAAACCCTGATCTTTTGCATTGTGTAGGATCAACGGGAGTCACGTGATAAAAGGGCGAACGAGGACTCATCCTGAGGACTCATGAGATGAACTACTCAATTCTATTTCCTGCACATAACCTACGGAGATTGTGCGATGTTTTGCTCATGTGCGTCCAGTAAAAAATTCATTAATCACTCATTGAGACGACTCAATCTTCTCAGTTACATTAAAGACTTATTTAAGATGAACGTATCACTCATTGAAACGACTCGTTCTTCTGAGTCACATTAAAGACTCGTTCAAAATGAACATTGCTATTGTAGTCATCGCATTGACCCTCAAAACAGAGGAGACAGTCGGAATCCTGTCTTTTCAGGGAAGAGGATGTAGGATGCGGGACATGTCTCGGGTCCTGAAACTGGGTTTCTTTTCTCGAACCTTTCTCTTGCTGGTTTTTTCTTCTTGTTTAGATTGCAAGAAATACTTACAACATTTCTTTTTGATTTTCGCACAACATTTACACCTCTCAGATTCTTGATATTGAATAATAACAATCGTAAAAACTTTGGTCCACATTTGCTGTGTCTCAAATAGTGTACTGAGCACTGAGTTTACATTCCAATACTGAAGTACGGACAAAACTGTAGTGCATGTAATATATTGTACCATGACCAAAAAATTGCTATGTGCTTAGTTTTTTGCATCTAATTCCACATTTAGTCTCCTTTTGCTGTTCTTATAAGCTCCACTCTTCTGGGAAGATGTTTCAATTGATTTTGTGGAGATTTTGTGGAGATTCATTCAGCCACAAGTGTGTTAGTAAAGTCAGGTACCGATGTAGTTGAGGAAGCCTGGAGTGCAGTCAGCATTCACATCGATCCCAAAGGTGTTGAATAGGGTTTATAGCAGGGAGATCTTCCACATCTTCCAAACCATGGAAAGCAGATCTTTATGGAGCTGGCTTTGTGAATGGGCGCATTGTCATGATGGAACAGGTTTGGATCTCATAGTTCAAAAGAAGGGAAAATTTCATTCTACAGCATCCAAAGACGTCTGATACAATTGTGCGTACAATTTTGTAGCAGCAGTTTAGGGACCACATATGTTTGGAAAGGTCGGGTGTTCCAATACTTTTGAGCATTTGTATGAGTATGTACTGAAGTGTGTGGGATACTGAAGTGCAGTGAACTCAGAATTTTTGTTCTTCTTTTGTACTTTTGATCCTCCGGCATACAAAAGTCTCTGAAATGTCAAGTATAATTTACGCATTTAAAGTAATTTAACAATAAACACTGTCCCAAAGCAGCTTTACAAAAGAAAATAGATTACAAACATAACTTCTACAAGTTATTAAGGAAAACACCCTGAGACTCTATAAGAAAGAAACCATGAGAGGAACCAAATTCAAAAGGGAACCCATCCTCAACACCAAATGTCCATTCATTACAGTCCATCATTGATGAGGTTATCATCATATCACCATTGTAGCAATCCATTAATTCCAGTCCAAATCCATTTTCATGATTCTTGAGTTCTTCATGGTACTGTCATGGAACTGTAGGCTGTTCACGTGGAGAACATCGCCATTAGCAGCGAATGGAGTCCAGTCTAAACATCGAGTGTTGCAGAAGACTTATACTATAGTGTATAGAATATTGAAATGTAAGTAACACTGCAATCTATGGAATATTGCAAGTATTGCTCCAGATCACCCTTTTATTTAAAAGAAATATTTTCTTTCTTTTATCAAAACATGAGCAGAATATCACTGTGATGTCAGTAAAGCACAGATGCAAGGCAACATGATTTCGCTAACTAGCACACAGACAAAAAAGTCTTTGATACATACAAAGTAAAGGTGCAGTAAGAGTTTAAGTGGCGTAATACTGTCAAACAGAACATCTTTTTTTTTTTACCTCAGATCTGCTTTACATTGATCAGAAAAGCTACAATTGTGCTAAAAAACACTTAGCATCAATCGCTAGTAGAACGTCTGTGTTTTTCAATCATGTTGTTAATAACAAAGATTTTTCTATCCAGTATTACTGTTGTTGCCACATAAAGAGCACATGTTAGACTTTCTTTTAAATTCCTATTGTTTTTACTGAATTAAATGGTTTTCGTGTGTGTGTGTGTGTGTGTGTGTGTGTGTGTGTGTGTGTGTGTGTGTGGGGCATGGAAGAAGCCTGATTATGACATGTAAATGTTAATAATGCAGTGATCTGAACACCTTGACGTGGTGTAACATTGCAGATGTTAGTGACTGAGACTGGATCCATTAATTGGTTCCATCACTCAACAAGTGTCAAATCTGTGATTGGCCAGGACTTTAATGAGATGCAGACTAACAGATAGTCAGATGTACTACTTGTATCCCAAATGATGTAATATACAGTATACACTAATACTATGTAGAGTATACTCTCGTCTCAAATGTAGAAAGTTACTTGAGAATAATCTTTTACAACTATGAAACTCTATCTGTGTGCTGATTGGCTCTCTGGCTGCCAGTGCCATAGCCATATCAGGCGCTTCTCCATGTGTTTAAATCTTCATATAATGAGTAACCTAACAGTGCACCATCTCAGTGCTTACTTCTATTCTACCCTTCACCTCACCAGCACCACCTGCATAGATCTACACTCAGCTTTCAGCAGCAGTTCTTAACATCTCAATGTGACATCTCTAGTGGTGTAGCAGATCTAATCGACCAACACTAAACCCATCTTCACTCTGTAACCATACATCCAGCGTCAATGCCTTGTAGACCTTCCCCCTTCCGCTATGTAAGAAAAGTTATGGCCATTGAGTGTACAACTGGAAAAAATATATTGGAAATCAGTGCACTTCTTCTTGTTGGAATGTATGCGGTGGTATAAAAAAGTTTCTGTTTACAATAAAGCACTGTATTTATCTACGATTTCACATGATCACCTTAAAAATAGTTATCTTGCACAGTAATACAGTGCCTCCAGCGTTCTTCTAAACGTGTCCTGGAAGTCTTTTTTCGAAGCGCGCCGAGCTCCTTTTACGATTCACGCCGGATCTTTGCAACAGTGAGCGGAAGTGAGATCATGTGGATTGTTCTCCGACGTTCATCATGCGCGAGTTGCCGAAAGGTTTTGACAATTTCGGGTTTGAGCTCGTCGAAGGTCTTCTTGATTTCTCATCGTCTTCCAATGATGTTTTTCCGCTCTTGAAGCGTGCATGCTATTTTAAACACTCATTGCCGCATCGTCGCATGTTGAATGTATGTCACGTCAAACGTCTCTGTGGCGGATTGGCCTAGTTTCACTGTCCATGATGAAATCGCCGACGTGGGAACGCACGTGGGTGAGAATAACTCCAGTTACACCATGAGTCTCCAAACATTTTTATACCACCTTGTATATCGTTAATACAAGATGAATTTGAGGAGCTTGAGGAGAAAACGGTCAAATGAGAAATCGAATGAAAAACAGCATCAGGAGTTACTCCAAAAGCTTCATTATTATAAAAAAATGCAAGCAATTCACACTCACAAACACACATTATCCTAATATTCATGCATATAAATGTAATCTTTTTACTTGACTACTATCAAGCCTTATTGTAGCTGTATTGTAGAGTCACATATGTACAGGATTCTTCACAGCTAGGTGGGCTTTACATGGCTTATTTACCTGCACTCTGCAATTTCGTACCTCACACCTGGATGTGTGTCCTTTACATGCAGTATGTGATTTGGGACGCAGCTCCTGTATAGAGAACCTGTCAGCCTGAGGTTCCCTATAACATCATGTCCCAGTGTGCTTTATTTCTCTAAAAACACAGCAGTTTACTGATGGTAATCTCCTCTGTCCTGGTGACACCTTCACCATATCAACAATTCTACATGTTTAATGTGTACCATCTGACGTTCATTTACAGTATTGTTCAAAATAATAGCAGTACAATGTGACTAACCAGAATAATCCAGGTTTTTAGTATATTTTTTATTGCTACGTGGCAAACAAGTTACCAGTAGGTGCAGTAGATTCTCAGAAAACAAACAAGACCCATCATTCATGATATGCACGCTCGTAAGGCTGTGCAATTGAGCAATTAGTTGAAAGGGGTGTGTTCAAAAAAATAGCAGTGTATGCCGTTGACTGTACAAACTCAAAACTATTTTGTACAAACATTTTTATTTCTAGGATTTAGCAATCCTGTGAATCACTAAACTAATATTTAGTTGTATGACCACAGTTTTTTAAAACTGCTTCACATCTGTGTGGCATGGAGTCAACCAACTTGTGGCACCTCTCAGCTGTTATTCCACTCCATGATTCTTTAACAACATTCCACAATTCATTTACATTTCTTGGTTTTGCTTCAGAAACAGCATTTTTGATATCACCCCACAAGTTCTCGATTGGATTAAGGTCCGGGGATTGGGCTGGCCACTCCATAACATTAATTTTGTTGGTTTGGAACCAAGACTTTGCTCGTTTACTAGTGTGTTTGGGGTCATTGTCTTGTTGAAACAACCATTTCAAGGGCATGTCCTCTTCAGCATAAGGCAACATGACCTCTTCAAGTATTTTGACATATGCAAACTGATCCATGATCCCTGGTATGCGATAAATAGGCCCAACACCATAGTAGGAGAAACATGCCCATATCATGATGCTTGCACCACCATGCTTCACTGTCTTCACTGTGTAGTGTGGCTTGAATTCAGAGTTTGGGGGTCGTCTCACAAACTGTCTGTGGCCCTTGGACCCAAAAAGAACAATTTTACTCTCATCAGTCCACAAAATGTTCCTCCATTTCTCTTTAGGCCAGTTGATGTGTTCTTTGGCAAATTGTAACCTCTTCTGCACATGCCTTTTTTTTAACAGAGGGACTTTGCGGGGGATTCTTGAAAATAGATTAGCTTCACACAGACGTCTTCTAACTGTCACAGTACTTACAGGTAACTCCAGACTGTCTTTGATCATCCTGGAGCTGATCATTGGCTGAGCCTTTGCCATTCTGGTGATTCTTCGATCCATTTTGATGGTTGTCTTCCGTTTTCTTCCACGTCGCTCTGGTTTTGCTCTCCATTTTAAGGCATTGGAGATCATTTTAGCTGAACAGCCTATAATTTTTTGCACCTCTTTATAGGTTTTCCCCTCTCCAATCAACTTTTTAATCAAAGTACGCTGTTTTTCTGAACAATGTCTTGAACGACCAATTTTCCTCAGGCTTTCAAATGCATGTTCAACAAGTGCTGGCTTCATCCTTAAATAGGGGCCACCTGATTCACACCTGTTTTTTCACAAAATTGATGACCTCAGTGATTGAATGCCACACTGCTATTTTTTTTAACACACCCCTTTCAACTAATTGCCCAATTGCACAGCCTTACGAGCGTGCATATCATGAATGATGGGTCTTGTTTGTTTTCTGAGAATCTACTGCACCTACTGGTAACTTGTTTGTCACGTAGCAATAAAAAATATACTAAAAACCTGGATTAGTCTGGTTAGTCACATTGTACTGCTATTATTTTGAACAATACTGTACCTTTATGGCATTTGGTAGTCACCCTTATCCGAAGTGAGTTACATTTATCTCATTTATACAACTGAGCAGTTATGGGGTTAAACGCCTTGCTCCGGGGGCCCAGGAGTGGCAGCCTGGTGTGGGATTTGAACTCACAACCTTTAGATTCAAAGTCCAATGCCTTAATCGCTAATGAGGCAGTTATTCACATACGTGTCCCTGTGATCTCCCACATGAAGTTTAGTTTTATAGTAACAGTAACAGTTTAATATTGAACAGTTTGTGAATGAATCATAATTGTGTTCTAATTCAGTTACTTGGTGTTTGGTAACGAAGGAACTTTACATCAGTAACACCGACTCAATGACAAACAAGTCATTCATAAGAAGAACTGATGGCACCTGCATTCATAGTAACCACTTTCTAACTAATTATTCATTTGATTCTAATCATAAATATAATAAAATATTATGTTTTCGGCAGTCGTTCATTCAGTGGTTTGCAAAATCATGATTCTACTAAACAGCTACTTCAATGAGGATACGATATTCAGCAAACAAATGTTTATTTATTAATCATTGGAAAGCTGGCAGGATTCTTACCTTCACCACCTTCTTCCATATGGAACAATTTTCTGTCCTGATCTCAACAAGTCTGAGCAAAATACTGAGTAGGCACCAATCAGAGGCTGCATTTTTATGATGTCATCATGTAGAACTTCTTACAAAGTATTTCACAGTGTTTTAAAACTACAAAAATTCAAAACATTAAAGTATTTTGATTTAAGATTTAAAATGCATATTTGAAATAGATGTAAAATATCCTATTCGTGTGTGTGTGTGTGTGTGTGTGTGTGTGTGTGTGTACGGCACCATTTGGCAGTCAATAATCAACTACAGACCAGCATTGATTTCGGCTCTTGCTGACTTCGGCAGCTCGTCACAGTATAAAGGAGCTTCCAGCTGCCCCAACTTGATCTTTTGAAATGCAAAATGAATCATTTCTGTTTGAGCAGTTGATCATGTAATAAACCGACTTCTTTATGCTAATTAGTAAAACAAGACCAGGCTACATTTCTGACTGCAATAATATGAATGAACAGGTTTTTTTTTTTTTACAGGATGTACAGGCCCATTAAATAGGTTTCAAAGGATATTTCTGTCTGAAATGTTTATATATATTTATATTTAAAATGACACTTTCAGGTGTGTAGATGAGGGCAGGTTCCCTTAGACACTGGTTAACTCCCCCAAAGCTTCCTTCTTTCTCCGATCTCAGGGAGATTTTCCCTCACCACAGTCACCTCTGTCTCATTATGGATAAACTTAAAGGCATACATTTTTATCAATGAAATAAAACTTTTTTCTTAGCTGCCATTGAATCTGTCCTGTGTACATCCATTACAGTCTGGTTTTATTCTGCTACCAAATCAGACAGAAGACTACAGAAGACCATCCAGACTGCTGTGAAGATTGTTAGTGCTCTGAGAAGGTGGTAGCTTACTGGTTAAGCCAATGGATCTGAAGGTCCAAAATCCCAGCCACACCAAGCTGCCACCCCATAGCTGTTTAGTTGTATGAATGAAATAAATGTAATGTCTGCCAAATAATGTAAATGGTGCTCCTCAGACCACCATTATGAACTGTACAAAATCAGCGTGAGAAAACTAGCACCTAAAATCATCACAGTCTTGAGAACTTCAAGACAATAAAACAATTTTTTCCTCTCAGAGAGTCGACATCATGCACACTTAAACTCAGTCACAGCAGTCATAGCATTCATGTGCTATATGTTAACACATTCTGGTGCAATATGCAAAGATGTGCAATATATTATTTTTCTATTTAATATTATTATCACCTACATTACCACAGTGCATTTGCACTTACCTCCAATTTGTACATATCTCTATATTAGGTGTGTAAATAAAGCTAACAATTAGTGTAAATTTGTGGATCAATCTTTCTCCTTTTTAACCAATAAACTTCCAGCACAGTGACACATTCCTTGTGTGTTAGCAAACTTGACAATAAAACCCAAGGGGTCTTAAAGAATGGTGATCAGTAATGTGTTGAATTGATGTCGGCCTGTTATACAGGGAAGGAACTTTTGAGAGGAATGACCTACCCCAGGTCTAACTTACCCCAGTGCGACTTACCGGGTCTGATTTACCCCAGTGCGACTTACCGGGTCTGATTTACCCCAGTGTGATTTACCTTGTGTCTGACTTACCCCAGTGTGACTTACCCCGTGTCTGACTTATCCCAATGTGACTTACCGGGT
>JAAIIK010000186.1:369268-397413 GCA_014706435.1 Silurus glanis
ACACACACACACACACACACACACACACACACACACACACACACACAGGATCTCGGATCACACTGTTCTTTAGCTTATCCAAATAATCTTGATGTTTAAAAGTTAAAACAGTCTTAAAAAAAGGTCAACAACACATTCATAGACTCACACAAATTGCTGCCTAATCAATCACAGGACAGAATTTGAGTGAAAGGGATTTCAGTCAGGTTGTGTAAACTTGGACCTTTGACAATGGTGGAACTTTCTAAATGGTTTAATAGGAACCATTGAACTTGTTTTGACTAGAGCTCCAGGTTTGCTTTGAAATTTTGGACACATGGCCA
This sequence comes from Silurus glanis, assembly GCA_014706435.1. NCBI lineage: Eukaryota > Metazoa > Chordata > Actinopteri > Siluriformes > Siluridae > Silurus > Silurus glanis. The sequence goes on from JAAIIK010000186.1 coordinate 369,592, forward strand.
TAAACATATATCCAAATCATGATCAAATTTGACCTAGTGGTGGTGCTATATCCTTTGCAGCAGTTTGCTTAGAATTTGGTTAGAAATTTGTTTAGAATGTTCTTAAGACCAGTGGTCCCAACCCCCGGGCCGCGGATCCGTGGGTCAGTTGGTACCGGGCCGCACAGAAAGAATATATAACTTAACATTATTTCCGTTTCATTTATTATCTGATTCTGAATGATGTTTTATTTAGGAAAATGACCAGATGCTCTCCACCACATCTGCCTATGACTTACTCTTGATGCATGTCATGATTCCTCGGTCACATGTCCTACCTCCATCCGCTACCTTCTCAAAGAGGCTGCTCCGGCCGCTAACACATAATACATTACTGCTAAATTCAATTCATTGCGTTCAGTTTTTATGTACTGAACTGTACATAGGTGAAATAATAATAATAAGCCACTTGAATTGACAAGAAGAATAAGAAGAAAAATCAGTATGGAATAACAATATGGTGGTGCCTATGGACTGTTGGTGCTTGGACCCCTAATATTTAAAAACAAATTTTTTTGTAAATTTACACTTTTTTTCTAATAGAGTGACTGTGAAGCATGTGGAAACACCTACTTTTGTGAGAGACACACACGTTCCTTTTGTTTCTTTGCAACAAAATCAGCAAAAGGCAAAACACCAGAACTGGACAGTAAATGAGTGGAAGAAAGTTCTGTGAAGTCCAAAAGGGACATTTTTGTCTCTACCAGAGGAACTTGTGTAAGATGGAGAATGTGATCAGACCCCCTTACCCCCACACACACACACCCCCACACAGGGATGATTGGAGACTTATTCCAATAAAGTGAAAGGAATTCTGAACCAACATGGCTTCCATTCCATACTTCAACACCATGTAATTCCGTCTGGACTGTGGAACCGACTTCACCATATGACAAGATGATGAGCTACCAATGAGGTCAGAACGAAATCTCCAGCTAGCGAAGAACATCTTTGGCAAATTTCACAAAAGAAACGGCAAAGTATTTCAGCTTTCCCAGAGCCAAAAGTGTGTAAAGCTGTTCTTCATGCTAAGGGAGTATTTTTCACTAAACATAAAGTGGAAAATTTATATAAAATATGATTACATTATTACAAACTTAATAAAAAAAAATTATAATTTTGAGGTACATTTAGAACAAATATAAATGTTGCGATTAATCACTAGTTAAGTATTCACTATTATTAAATTAAATATTAAATAAAAATATTTAATCAATTAAATATTGTAATCGATATTTTTTTCTTTCGGATTTTCTTTTTTGATCTTTCGATAAAATAATTTAGATTACATTAAATTAAACTTTATTGTCATTGTGCAAGATACATGTACAGTGCCAGTGATAGGCAGTAAGCATCTAACCAGAAGTGCATAAGTGCCTATTTACAATAGATAACAGTAGATAAATAGGGTATGAGGTCCATATATACAGGGATGAGGGTGAATAATGCACATTGGTTGCAGTAGGTAATAATATATGGTATATACAGTAATATACAATATACTGTGCAACGATTATGCATTGACAGACATGTCAGAAGATAATATACTCAATGACATGATATAGTTATGTACATGTATGAATGTATGTGTGATAGAGTATTTACAGTATTAATATGGGTGGAATGTACAGTAGTGTAAATGTTATGGATGGTGCGAAAAGAAATGTGTAGTGAATAAACAGTGCAAAATACACAGAAAGTGACTGCAGTATTGAATCAGCTGTTCAGTGCAGTAACAGCCACAGGAAAAAAAGCTATTCTTTAGTCTGTTTGTGCGGCTCTGAGGCACCTGGAGCATCTCCCGGGTGAATAGTCCATGGTTGGGGTGAGAGGTATCTTTGATGATGCCCCTCACCCTTTGCAGACAGCATTTATTGTAAATGTGCTCCAATGTAGGAAGCTGAGTGCCGATGATTCGTTGGGCAGTTTTCACCACCCTCTGAAGGGCTTTACGGTCCGAAGCAGTGCAACTGCTGTACCACACTGAGATCAGTTAGTGAGGATGCTCTCAATGGTACAGCGGTAAAAGTTCTCCAGTTTCCTGTAGCACAGACGGGACTTTTTAAGTCTCCTCAGAAAAAAAAAACAGGTGCTGTTGTGCCTTCTTGATCAGGATAGAAGAGTTTAGAGTCCAGGTCAGATCCTCAGAGATGTGGACTCCAAGAAACTTCAAGGTGGGTACATGCTCAACAGCAGCTCTGTTGTTGTGAATGGGAGCGTGAGCGTGATTGCCGGCCACAATGATCTCTTTTGTCTTCTTGGTGTTGAGTTCCAGGTTATTGTCCTTACAGCATGCTACTCGGTGCCGGATCTTCTCCCTGTAAGCTGTCTCATTGTTACCTCTGATCAGGCCCACCAACTTGGTGTCATCTGCAAAGTTAACAATGCTGTTTGAGGCATAGGCAGGTACGCAGTCATAGGTGAAAAGGGAGTATAAAAGAGGTGACAGTACACATCCCTGAAGAACCCCATTGCTGAGGGTGAGACTGGAGGAGGTGACGGTTTTCAGTCGGACAGACTGTGGTCTGTTCGTAAGGAAGTTCAGGGTATAGTTGCAGAGATGTGGTTTCAGCTTCAAGATTAGCTTGGAGGGGCTAACGGTGTTAAAAGCTGAGCTGAAATCAACAAATAACATTATGGCATAAGTGTCGGGGTTGTCCAGGTGGGAAGGGGAGAATGAAGTACCATGGAAATGTCCTCGGTTGACCAATTTGGGCGGTAGGCAAATTGGTATGGGTTCAGAGTTGGTGGCAGACAGGCTTTGAGTTGGGTGAGGACCAGTCTTTCGAAGCACTTTGCGATCACAGGGATGAGTGCAACGGGATGAAAATCACCCAGTTCGTGCGTCATTTACATTTTTGTACATTATTTTGGGACAATGCCAGGATGTATGCGTCTTCTACCTTGTGATATGTCTTACTCTTGCCAGCGGTTAACAGATTTCAGTTGTCTCGGTGTTAGAGCCTGTATTTCTTTCTGTTTTTGTTGTTATAAAGCCCAATTTTAGTTCTTGTCCATCTCCTTTTTATCGGCGACGGCGGACACTGTAACATAGCGTGACCGGCTCCGCCCTCCACTCGGCAACCGGCACACGTCCTCTGACAAAAAACATATACTGCGTTGTTTACATATATATTGTTTAGTATACAATACTGTAGTGTAAATGCCTCTGTTTTGCTAAATAATGTACTGTAATTTGTTTCATTATTAACTCATCATAGTATACTACCCTATACTGATCACAATTCTTCAAGACTCCTGCGTATTCAAGACCATGTCTCGACTTGTGATATTTTCAAGTTTCAATGGGGTCATTGTAACACATCCCCATAGTAACTTGGGGAATACCTGAATTTTTTCGGTCAAAGGAAATCTTCATACCGTAACAATGCCCAGTTTGTTGCACAGAAACTAAAGGAAAATGCATGTGTGTCTTAAAAACAATAAAACACTTGGTGTTTCCACACTTTCAAAGCCATTGGTTACAACGATGTACCTGTTATATAAGGTTGTCCTTTTTTACTCCAAACTGAGCATATGAAAAGGGAAAGAAATAAAAAGTCAGTAAAAATCAGTGCTTAAAAGATACATTTTTGGTAAATCTGCATTCAAATATAATCTTATGCAGTTTTTTACAACCCACACTAATTCCAGTGACTAATCACATGCAATTCATGAAAAATGTTATTGCATATGTAACATGATTTATACTCAATGTTGAGATCAAACCTTACACTCTGTACGTATGTACGTAGGTCAGAAATGAATGTTTCTATAAACCCTGGCTTTGACTACAGTTTGTTTTTGGTGCCGGTCTTCAGCACAAACTACAAAACACAGCTGGAACTGTGTTTAAACAGCCGGCTCCGGTTCTTCGATGCTGAAACTTACGGTACTTTGCGAGATTGAAAAAAATGACCTGTTGATTTATTTCTGTATTTAACAAGACAAATCGTGAAAATCTCCCCAACACCTAAAGTCTGCTTTTTCTAGATTTACACTCGCTCCTCAAAGCACTGTGGATTAATTGACGGCGTGGCCTGAACTCTGAAAAACACAATTAAATATTGATCAGAAGAGCTAGTGGTCGGAGTTAATGTCTCTCCTGAGGAACCTCATGAAGCCTTTATGTGAACTGTTAACCGAAGCTTCTGCTGAGGAAGCTAGAAACAGGGTGTGATGGCTACATCACTACAACACTGTCAATATCCGATTAGACTGAGCTTTGCTGACCACACACTCACACTCACACACACACACACACACACACACACACACACCACACAATTTTTTTAATAGCCATAGAAGAGACTCGCTTATGCTTGATTGTATAGTGTAATTTATAGCTATGTATAAAAACAATTAGCATGAGTGGTATAGTGTAAATGTATGTGATTTAAGTGTCCACTTACACTATAGGGACAAATGTATTGGGACACCTGACATCAGCCATTAGTGCTTCTTCTCCAAACTGTTACTACAATGGAGGCACACAATTTAATAGAATGTCTTTGGATGCAGGAGTATGAAATTGTTATTTCATTGAACTAGGAGACCCAAACCTGTTCTAGCAGGACAATGCCCCTGTGCACAAAGCCAGGTCCATGAAGATGTGCTTTAGATAGGAAAGTTGGAGTGGAAGATCTCCTGCTAAAGAGCTCCAACCCTATTCCATTTACATTTACATTTGCGGCATTAAGCAGACGCCTTGTTAACAGCGACGTACAAAAGTGCTTCTGAACACCTTTGGGATGAACGTGAACGCTGACTGCACCACAGGCCTCCTCACCCTCTCGCCTACATCAGTACCTGACTTTACTAACACACATGTCTCAATGAATATCCACAAAATCTAGTGGGACATCTTTCCAGAAAAGTGGAAGTTATTAAAACAACAAATGGAATGTGGAATAGGATGTCCGAAAAGAAGCACAAATCAATTTCTTATGCTGAAGTGTCCACAAACTTTTGTCCATACAGTGCAGGTCTATATTTACATAGTACCTTGCTGGTATACTGCAACATATTATATAGACCAAATAGTTTCCACACAATATGCAGCAGTGAATAAAATAGCTCTTAATCCAGCTCATCATATTTTTAAATTTTCTGCAAAAGTTTTGCTCATAAATTTATCCTGAATCTGTCTACTATTGACCTTGAATTATCTTCCTAGGTTGTGATTATAATCAAGGAATAACGTTATAATTTATTTATGAAATCACACAACGTGCTCATGTCCAAGATCAGAACTCCGCCCACATGCGTTTACTCTCTCAAAACTTCAGAAGTCCAAGATGGCGCCGCGGATGGCAGCCTCGGCACGACTCTCTCTAGTACTTTCTTTTTTTTTTGTTTATTGTCTGGGTGTTTGGTTACCCTACCCTGGTAACTTACACTAGAGAAGAACTGCTTAAGACTCCAGACACTTTTTCACCAGTTTTTACAAACGCGGAAAGTGTTTTTGTGCTCTTAGTTGGAGGAGTGGCTGTTCTCTATGGTACATGGTGGAGGCACCGGCACGCTAGTGAAGCTACGACAGAGGGGACTCAATCCCAGACAGCGAATTACTTCTCTCGGGCTTCCAGTTACACAGAGCAGATTGCGTAATCTGGCGGAATAATGGCGGAATCTGCTTTTAAATTAACGAACGTTGGTGTACAGATGTCACAGTGCGGGATAAATACTGCAGCCCAAACTTGGAATCACTGTTCATAAACTGTTAACTGTTTTATTCCCCGCGGGAATTTTCTTCATTCATTCTGACCGGAGTTTACATCCCACCGCAGGCCAACGTGAGTGATGCACTGCAAAACCTGGCAAACCTTGGAGCAAAAACATCCGGATTCTCTTTTTATTATCCTTGGAGATTTTAACAGAGCAAAACTAACACTTGAACTTCCAAAATACAGGCAGCATATTAAATTGTCCCACAAGAAAGAAAAACACACTGGATCACTGCTACACCATTCTTAAGGACGCATATCGCTCTGTACCCCGGGCAGCTTTAGGGAACTCCGATCACTGCCTGGTTCATCTTATTCCAACATACAGGCAGAAACTAAAATCTGCTAAGCTTGTGGTCAAAACATTGAAGAGATGGACCAGTGAGGCAAAGCAGGAACTGCAAGACTGCTTTGGCTGCACTGATTGGAGTGTCTTTGAGGCTGGAACTGACAGCCTGTATGAACTGATTGACACTGTGACATCTTACATCAGTTTTTGTAAAGACGTGGGTGTGCCAACTAAAACCTTCAGCAAATTCATTAACAACAAGCTATGGTTCACAGCCAAAATGAAAAAACCTTGACATGCAAAGGAAGATGCCTACACAGGGGAGGACAAAGCACTGTGCAAGCAGGCCAGGAACCTACTGACAAAAGAGATCAGAAAAGCCAAAAGAAGCTATTCTGAAAAGCAGGTTTTCAGCTAACAATCCTGCTTAGTGTGAAAAGGCCTGCAAGATATCACGAACTACAGGAGACCACCCCTCCCCACTTTGTTTGAAGCAAGACCTGGCTGATGACCTCAACACCTTCTACTGCAGGTTTGAGAACAATATCTTCACACCTCTCTTCCAACCCAGCCCCCTGTCTGCCCTATCACACCTCTGGGAACCCCTCTAACAATTTCTTCCAGCACTCAAGTTGCACTCACGATTTGTGAAGAGGATGTGTATCAGCTCTTTCAGAGACAGAAGAGAAGGAAAGCTCCCAGCCCAGACAGTGTTTCCCCCTCCTGTCTCAAAGCATGTGCTGACCAACTGGCTCCTATCTTCACCTATATCTTCAACAGATCACTGGAGCTGTGTGAGGTCCCCTCCTGCTTTAAACTCTCCACAATCACCCCGGTCCCCAAGAAACCTTCCATTACTGGACTGAATGACTAAATGCCTGTCGTGCTGACATCTGTCATCATGAAGCCCTTTGAGCAGCTGGTATTGGCCCACCTAAAGAAGGTGACAGAACAGCTGCTGGATCCCCTCCATTTTGCCTACCGAGCAAACAGATCGGTGAATGACGCAGTCAACATGGGGCTGCACTACATTCTGCAACACATTGACTGCCCAGGAACATATGCCCGGATTCTGTTTGTCGACTTCAGTTCTGCTTCCAATGCAGTAATTCCAGGAATTGTCCACTCCAAACTACTAAAGCTCACTATTTCTCCTGCCATCTGTCAGTGGATCACCAGTTTCCAGGCAGGCAGGAAACAACAGGTGAGACTGGGAGGTATTACCTCTGGTATTCAGACAAACAGCACTGTTGCCCCTCAGGGATGTGTCCTCTCCCCACTGCTATTCTTCCTATATACGAACAACTGCACGTCAAGTGACCCAACTGAATTTTGCAGATGACACCACACTCATCGGATTTATCCAAGATTGTGACGAGTCTGCATATGAGCAGGGGGTGAAGCGGCTGGTGCTATGGTGCAGTCAGAAAAACCTAGAGCTAAACACACTCAAAACTGTGGAGATTAGAGTGGACTTTAGGAAACACCCTTCAACACTACTCCCCCTCACAATATCCAACAGCCCTGTGTCATCTGTGGAGAACTTCAAGTTTCTGGGCACTACCATTTCCCAAGACCTGAAATGGGAGTCCAACATAAACTCCATTCTAAAAAAGGCCCAGCAGAGGATGTACTTTCTACGCCAGTTAAGGAGTTGGTCTGCCACAGGAGCTGTTGATGCAGTTCTACACAGCAGACATTGAATCTGTCCTGTGCTCATCAATCACCATCTGGTTTGGAGCAGCAACAAAACAGGACAGAAACAGACTGCAACACACATTTAAAACAGCAGAAAAAAATTATTGGTGCTCCCCAGGAATTGTACTATACAAGAACCAGAAACCGGGCAGGAAAAATCACTACTGACCGTTTGCACCCTGGACACAACCTATTTCAGCTCCTCCCTTCTGGAGGCGCTACAGAACTCTGTTTACCAAAACTGCCAGACACAGGAACAGTTTCTTTCCCCAGGCAATCACTCTCATTAACAACTCACCTTAATTATATTCCCGGCTTCATATCTATAAGTACTGCATACATCAGACATCAGAACTGTCAGTCATCACATCATCCGTATATGTTACACACACTATTGCTGCTGAATATCGTACAAAGCTGAAGTAAACTCTTTATCATACCTGACACACAATACTGTTATTTGCACTACCACACACTTTATGTACATTACTGATCTGTCATATAATCTGTATCCCTATTTAATACTCGTACTGTCTATATTGTCTCACATTGTCTGTATTGTTGTTCTTGTTTAGTCTGTGTAGTCTTGTCTTGTCTGTTTTGTTTTGTATAGTCCAAGCTGAATGTATAGAGTTATTTATGTCTGTACTTTGAGAGTCACTAACAGCTGGAACCAAATTGCTTGTGTGTGTCGACACACTTGGCCAATAAACCTGATTCTGATTCTGATTCCGAAGTACTAAACACTGATGTGCACAATTTCAGTATTAAATCCTCACTTCACACTCTGAAAACCATAACACAGAGGTGGAAAGAGTAATAAAATACAGTACATATTACACAATATACATCTCCCGCTTTACCGCGGTTCGAATCTTGCGTCCCGGTTTATCGCGGAATTGACGGTCTCTTGCGGATAGCACGATAATCTTATAGGGAATTGTTTTAATCGAGTTTTATGTTAAAATAATGACATTTATTAATAAAAATATAATTATTAATTATCAAATGAAGTAAAATGTTAATACTGTACAGTACATTTACTCACTATAAATGTGATACAGTGCACTGTATTTCTAAGAATTTACACAAAATTCATCTCGCTATATGCTTGCAATTTTTTCCTGTGTGTGTTTAAAGTGTGTGGGTGAATGATTTACGGCTTAAACAATAAAAAACAAAGCATTTTTGGGGTGGTGTCCGTTTAGCACAGTTTTTAGTTTATCGCGGTTTTTCATTTATCGCGGGCGGTTTTGGAACGTAACCACCGCGATAAACAGGGGATTACTGTATTATACTCAAGTGTAAGTACTGTTACTTCAATGAAATTTTACTTAAATAAATCAACTCAAGTAAAAGTAAAATGTAACTCAAATAAAATGTACTTAAAATGTACTTGTTACTTTTTTTCATAAAGAAAAAAATTGTATAATGCATGGCCTCTTAGGACTTCTGTAAAACTAAGAACATAAATCACTTTTTTTTTTGTAAAAACTGGGTGATTAGCCGCCTTCCCTGTCTTGCTGTCAAGTTTTTCTATTCTGGTTTGACATCTTGATTTTCTCTGTGCAATTCTTGGGTTTTGCATCTACCGGATGCGTGACGAGTCTGAGCTCCTGAGCCGATCTGTGAAGTGCCGCGCAGTCGTTTCTTTTCCCCTTGCATTATTTTCATTTCTTAATTTTTTTACTCAGTAATGGATATGATATAAAATGAAGCAAAGTACAACACTTCAAAACAACATATTTAAGTAAATGGAAAGATTTTAAAAACTACTTTATAAAGTAAAAGTACACAAAAAACTACTGTTACTTTCCACCTTAGCTAAACCAGCAAAAAAATACTGATATCTATCGATTTACTATAGAAATAAAATAAATCTAGACAAACATTCGAGGAAACTGTAATACAGTCTAAATCAAGGTTTTGCGAAATGACAAATGAGAGTGTACAATAGTTACAGTCAGAGTCCCTGACCAATCAGAACGCGCCATGTTTCCGCTTTCTAACGTAGAAGGCGGGGACGAAAAAAAAAAACGAGTATTTATAGTTGTGTAATGTTGTCACGGCAACTGCCAGAGTATGATGTAATGGTGGGCAACACTTAACCCTGACCAGTTATAGCTTATGTTCTGCTTTATCCTCCTTGAGTGTGTGTGTGTGTGTGTGTGTGTGTGTGTGTGTGTGTGTGTGTGTGGTAAAGCTGATTGAGGTAAAATCAGGACCAGAGAAAAGTGAGGACATCATGTTCTCAGTGTACACACACTTCTGTGCAACAGTCACGAGTCGAGTCTCTTTGTTCTGTTGTGTCCAGTAAACAGGTTCATGTTGAAATGTGTTTATTAAAATCCATCAACTTCTTGCAATTCTTATAAAAATGGAGCCTCCTAAGTGCCTTTTCACTTGAAGGGACCTTTCTGTTGGCAGGTGTTTCTCCACTGGTGTCACTCTGGGGACATTTTGCTGACAGTAGGCTTGCATTTAAATAGCATTCAACCATAAAATTGTAGATATAATTCACATTTTACATGCTAATATTTAAATTGGGGATTCATCTATATGGTATTTTATATATGTGACACACTATATTGCCAAAAGTATTGGGTCACCTGGTGATAAGCACGGTATGTGGTTTTGGAGCATCACATTCCACATTTAGTCACAATTTGCTCTTGGAATTCCCTCCACTCTTCTGGGAAGATTAACCTCTAGATTTTGGGGTGTGTTAATGGATATTTGTGTTCATCAACCACAAGGGTATTATGTACTGATGTAGGTGAGGAGACCTGGGGTGCAGTCAGCGTTCAAATTCATCCCAAAGGTGTTCAGTAGGGATGAGTTTAGAGCTCTATAGCAGGCCACTCAAGATCTTCCTCTCCAAAGCATGTAAACCAATTCTTTAAGGAGCTCACTTTGTGCACAGGGGCATTGCCATGCTGGAACAGGTTTGGGTTTTCAAGTTCAAGTAAATGCTAAATTGTATTATAGCGCATCTAAAGACAATTGAGAGCCTCCAGTTTTGTGGTAACACTTTTTAAATATTTGTTAGAAGATTCTAAAATTCCTCCTCATGAAATACACTATACATTTAGTTCCCATTTTGCTGTTACATCCTCCACTCTTCTGGGAAAATTTTCCACTACATTTTGTGGAGATTTGTGTGAGATTTATTCAGCCACAAGTGTGATGGTAAAGTCAAGTACTGATGTGGGTGAGATGAGGAGGGTTGGGGCGCTATAGCAGGAGATCTTCCACATCTTCCAACCCATGGAAAGCAGATCTTCATGGAGCTGACTTTGTGCACAGGGGTATTGACATGGTGGAACAGGTTTGGGTCTGGGAGATTTCATGCTACAGCAACGAAAGATGTCCGATAATTTTGCATGCCTTCAGCTTTGTAGTAACAGTTTGGGAAAGAACCATTTATAGCTGGAAAGTCAGGTGTCCCGATACTTTTGTTAAAGGTGTCTGTCAAAAGCCTTAATTGTAATTGTATTCTGTTTTGTTTGGATGTTTGATATTCAGTGCATTGCTGCGATGACATGTCTAATCAGTTTTAATACACTGTGTCATTCTGTGTCGAAATGCTACAAAATGATCCTTTATAGTGGGGAACTATTTTAAAAGGATTCTCAGGGTTGTTTTGATTTTGGTGGAAAACAATTGGAGGAAAACGATATCCTATGATTGTGCTTTTAGTGGCTGTATAATTACACTCAGTCCTTGTGAAGCCTACTTACTATGGAAACAATAAACCTGCACAAATGCTAGCCTAAAGGAGCACTAATAAATACAATATTTAAAAAAAATCTTTGTGTCATGGTTAAGAAAGGTAAAATGTGCAAATCAAGTCACTGAAATAAAGAATGAAATAACAGTTTCATTTTTCATTCGTTAATTAATCTTCAATAACCAACCGTAGTCTAACCGTGGATGGGACGTTAGTCATTCACGTCTAGGTACATTTTATCATAGACAATAGGGGTGTGCGATATTGACAAAAGATTATATCTCAGTATTTTTTATTTTATTGATAACAATAATCAAAAGATATTTTGCTGAGTGATTATTGTGCTGGTACCTTAAGGACTACCATGGACAGCTGCCTCCTAACATTTTTATATTTTTTATATATTCTGAGTGGTGGTCAGTTCACAGCACATCATTTCCAATAAGTTTAAATACATTTTTTCTAAAAGTGTGACATTTAATTTTTCTGACATTTTGGCTGTTACCAAGCAAATTAAATCAGTATCAAAAAAATAAATTTTTGCAATGCAGAGGAAAGAAACTTTAAATGTAAAATTAAAACCGCCGTTAATTTACTGTAAATAAGTGAGTCATTGCGATTGAATGAATCACCCATTTAAATGATTCAGCTCAATCGCATTGACTCACTTATCACTATTGCTCAGAGACAAAAAACTGTGCTGTGTCTTTGTTTGGAATTTTTTGTTTTGGCGAAATCAAGCAAAAACATGCAATGTGGTGTCTAAAATGTCTTAATATGAATTTATTGTTTATTGAACTGTTGTATAAAATAAAACACATTTGTAATCATGCTGAATTTTAACCCAGCCATTAGGGTTGCACAAACCAGTGCACTCTTAGTGCCGGTCCCAAGCCCGGATAAATGGGGAGGGTTGCGTTAGGAAGGGCATCCAGCGTGAAACATGTGAAAAATCAAATATGCGGATCACGAATCAGAATTTCATACCGATCACACCGACCGATTCAGATCGGTAGAGGCCCGGGTTACCAACGACCGCCACAGGTCACACAGACGTTAGCCAACAGGGTACTGGTGGAAATCGGGCTACTGTTGGCCGAAGGAGGAGAAGGAGAGGAGGAAGACGTCTACAGAGATGGCAGGGAAAGGAGAAGTGGAGGAGAGTGGAGGTTTGGGTTGGTACTTTAAATGTTGGTACTATAACTGGTAAAGGGAGAGAGGGAGCTGATATGATGGAGAGGAGAATATGATGTGTGTTCAGGAGACCAAGTGGAAAGGGAGTAAGACCAGGAACATTGGAGGGGGGGGGGGTTAAACTGTATGATCATGGTGTGGATGGAAAGAGAAATGGTGTAGGGGTGATTCTGAAGGAAGAGTACAGTAAGAGTGTAGTGGAGGTAAAGAGAGTATCAATAGAAGAATGCTAAGGATGGAGCCACCAGGAAGGAGGAAAAGAGGAAGACCAAGGAGAAGGTTTATGAATGTGGTGAGGGAAGACATGCAGGTAATTGATTTGAAAGAGGCAGATGTGAAGGACAGAGTAGTATGGAGACGGATGATCGGCTGTCTTGACCCATAATGGGAGCAGCCGAAAGAAGAATCATGCTGAATTTTTGAGTGATTTTTTTGCACTTTTTGTGTGATATTAATTAACTTTATGAAAGACACATTTTCTTCCCCCATATCTTGAATTTTGTGATATTCTAAATGCATTTTAATAGATAGAAGCATGCAATGAAATAACGCACTCTAAATGCTTATGTGCACAAGTCTAAACTACTAGACTCATCACATGATGTACATGTGCACTCTGTAGGTGTGTTTTGTTTGGTTTATGCAATATACTTGAACTTGAAACAACAATCACGATATTATCATAGACTATATATATCGTACACTCTACTAGGCAATCCACTTTCTGGAAAGTTTTTGGAACATGAACTGGAATCTGTAAAGTAGCCACTACCCATTATTCCATTGTGCCAGTAAATAAATATTGTTATTTGTTAAAGTTTATGGATTTTTAACAATTAAAAACGGGTGCAGAATACACACTTATGGTCTATTGTGTTTTCCCCTCAGGTGTTCCCACACCGAGTCCAGAGATCCTGCGTCACACACTCAACATGCTGGTTCGAGAGCGGAAGATCTACCCCACACCCGAGGGCTACTTCATCGTCACACCTCAAACTTACTTCATCACTCCTTCCCTCATTCGCACTAACAGCAAATGGTACCACCTGGATGATCGGCAGCAACAACAACAGCAACAACAACAGCAGCAGCAGCAGCAGCAGCAGCAGCAACAACAACAGCAACAACAACAACAACAACAGCAGCAGCAACAACAACAGCAGCCACAGCAGTGCACATCACCGCAGTCTGGCACAATCACCCCTTCCACATCGGGCTGTGTGCGTGAAAGACTAAACCACAAAAACCACTGCGATTCTTACAACTCCTACCGGGACGAGGTGCCTAGCAATCACACCACATTACAAAGGAAATCACCAAAAGAACCTAAAGGAGATCCTCCCTCATACCCACAGCCTCCACCTCCTCCAGCAACCACACAACACCCATCAGATCAAGACAAGAGCAGGACCAATCCTTCCTTTACATATAAGACAGACACTTTGACCAAGAAAAAGGAAGGGAGTACTGGTGGCAGCAGCGAAAGGCAATCAAAAAAGTTTGGGTTGAAGCTTTTCCGCCTGAGTTTCAGGAAAGACAAAACAAAGCAGCTGGCAACCTTTTCTGCACAGTTCCCACCGGAGGAATGGCCTCTGAGGGATGAGGACACACCATCTTCTGTTTCCATCCCTCGGGAGGTCGAGATGGAGATAATTCGGCGCATCAATCCAGACCTGACGGTGGAAAACGTGGCACGTCATACAGCGGTGATGAAGCGTCTTGAGGAGGAACGTGCTCAGCGCTGTAAGGCGAATTCATCTGCTCAGCACAGTGCCCGAAGTCGTCGCAGCCGAGGTCACCGTCGCATCCCACACGGAAAATCACGTTCGCATAGTAAGACACGTGCCACTCGTGGAGATCCATCTGAGGGCTCCAATCTTGACCTGGCAGCGGTTGGATTAGATAGGGATTACAGATTCTTCAGTCAGTCACTGGTGCGCTCTCCCAGGGAGGGAATGTATACAGTAGAGCGTAGGAGTGGTGCTGCCTACCTCGTTCACAGTAACCCTAACATTGCTGAATCATATTTCCCAGTTACCCCTGAATGGGACGTATCAGGGGAGCTAGCAAAGAGGCGGACAGAAATGCCATTTCCAGAGCCTTCACGTGGGACTTCGCATTCTAGAGTGCATCGGAGTCACAGCCACACACAGGACCGCAAATCTCGGAATGAACGGACAGATAAAGCCAAGGAAAGATCGCGATCTATGGACAACTCCAAAGGTCCATTGGGAGGTGGAAGCTCCCTGTTAGGTCCTCCAGAAGACTACGATCATAGTCCGGACCACCGAAGCCGCTACTACACCGACGATGGGACGCTAAGGGCCTCGTCGCAAAAATCGTCCCACTATTCACGCATTATGTTTTCGGCTGCTAAGTTCAGCTCGGAGATGTCTGTTCCTGATATGGGCAAAATTGGCCTGGACGCTCCTTTGGAGCGAAACAAGAGCAGGGACAGCCTGCCAGCTTACAGCGACATGAAGGCCTTGTCGCCAAAGCCTCTGGCAGATGACTACTTCCAGTGCAATACGTCGAATGAAACAATCCTAACAGCCCCGTTACCGCTGGGCAAATCTGACCACGACACTTTAACGCCATCAGACGGAATCTGCAAGGGATCACCAGCTGATCGGCAGACACCGCACCTCACTTCCCCTCATCCTATGGAGTACAAAGAGGATTCCTCTGCCTCCAAGGGACACAACGGATCTGGTAAACCCACGCCAAGCCAGACTCCGGAGCCCAATTCTAGTGGACGTTTAATACAGCATCAGCAACACAACGCCGACCCTGGAGGAGGAGGTGGAGGAGGCAGTGGTGTGATGGTGGATAAGAGGAAAGAGATTTTCAGCAAGGACACTTTGTTTAAACCTCCACACAGCATCTTGACAATGAGCTATGTTGACACTGGCTACTCCAAGTCAGGCACATTGCGAAAAACACCGCACATGAAATCATCCGAGGTGCTCAATACTTTAGAACCCCAGCCTCCGCCTAATTCTGGCCCTTCACCTGCATCCGCCCCAGCGCCTACAGGTCCGGAACAGGGAATCCCATCTACATCAGAGGCCGCCTTTGACTACTACAATGTGTCGGATGACGACGATGATGAGGTGGAGGAAACCTCTCATAAAGAGACGGCTCCACCAGAGGGAAAGGTTAGGACTGGGGGAGGAGAGAGTGGTGGGGGTGGAGTCAGTGTTGGGGGTGGGGTTGGGGGTGGAACTATGCAGTGGCTGCTTGAACGAGAGAAGGAGCATGATCTACAGAGGAAGTTTGAAAATAATCTAACTCTGCTGAGCCCCAAGGAGAATGAGAACACCAACAGCCAAAAGTCAGCGCACTCGGCACGCCTGGACAGTATGGACAGCAGCAGTGTGACCGTAGACAGTGGATTTAACTCACCACGGTAAGTCTAAGGGTTGTTTTATTTAGGAACAAGTAGTAATTCAGGGTGACTTGCAATGTTTAATCTTACCGGATGTAGAACTACTCTCAGATGGGTGATGAACAGTTTTCAGAATTTTGTTGAACTCAGCTTTCCACCTTGGTTTTATCACACAATCACTAATATTGCCATGTGACCCACTGGGAAGTGGATTTTAAAATCAAAAAATAATCTTCTGTTTGGCAACATACAGGTAACTAGCTGTTTGCGAAATAAGTGATTTAGAACTAGCTAATGTACCGCTTAGCTAGAGTTTCTACAAGGAAAACAGCTTGGCCATTAGACACTGTACTTACATCAGCCATCATGCATTAATAATTAGAGGTCAACCGTAAGTGGATTTTACAGATATCGATAGCTAGGATGGATTGTTCTTGAATGATTCGTTCATTGTAAACGAGTCTTTAATGTGACTCAAAAGAACGAGTTGTCTAAAAGACTAAAAACTTTCTTTCGGCTTCTCCCATTAGGGGTCGCCACAGCGGATCCTCCGCATGTTTGATTTGGCACATGTTTTTACGCTGGATGCCCTTCCTAACGCAACCCTCCCCAATTTATCCGGGCTTGGGACCGGCACTGAAAGTGGCTGGGGTTGGTTCCCTGACCAGGGATTGAACCCGGGCCACAGCGGTGAGAGCGCCGCATCCTAACCACTAGACCACCAGGGAACCGAGTTGTCTAAAAGACTGATTCATTCAATTTCTACTGGATGGGCATGAGCAAAGCATCGCAATATTTCTGTAGGTTATATTTACAGGAAACAGAATTGAGTAGTTTACCTCTCGACTTTTCTTTGAAAAAGAATCAACGACACGGACCAGAAGAGTCGAGTTTGAAGCTACTTATTCTGTTTATCATAATTTGTTCTTAGCTGCAGTTTCATATTTTCACTATTGGAACTATTGTCAAAGTTGGTGTATATAGACGTGTTGGGGATCTGCTTATTGGAAATGTAGCATTTTATTTTAGTTCTAATCATAACTATATGACGTTTATTTTGATGAACAAGAGTCAAAGAAATAAGTCACTAAAATGATTCAATCTTCCCATCACTATCGATAGCTAGGTTGTATTGTACTTGCCGTTAACCAACCGATAATTTTTAAAAGGGATACTAAATAAAATAAAAACGTAAGAGTCCATGTGAAGTAGTACTGAACTTTTTTACAAAAATGAAAAATAATAAGCAATACTGAATCATAAATATGTGTTAAATTAAATAAATATGAATATATCAATTAAAAATAAAACCCAGCCATTAGGGTTGCACAAGCCAGTGCACTCTTAGTGCCGGTCCCAAGCCCGAATAAATGTGGAGGGTTGTGTTATGAAGGACATTCAGCATAAATATGTGGATCACGAATCAGAATTTCATACCGGCTCGGTCGAGGCCTGGGTTACCAACAACCGCCACAGGTATCGTTAGTCAACAGGGTACCGGTGGAAATTGGCCTACTGTTGGCCGAAGGAGAAGAAGGAGAGGGGGAAGACGTCAATAGAGACAGCAGGGAAAGGAGAAGTGGAGGAGAGTGGAGGTTCGGGTTGGTACTTTAAATGTTGGTACTATGACTGGTAAAGGGTGATAGATAGATAGATAGATAGATAGATAGATAGATAGATAGATAGATAGAACTTTGCCATTGCATTGTACAGGTACACAGCAACGAAATGCAGTTTGGCATCTACCAGAAGTGCAAAATGTAGCAAAAGTGCAGATAAATATGTAGCATATTTACAGCAAGTGATATATATATGTAAGCATATGTACAGTGAATAAATATAAAGGCTATAACAGTGCAGAGATGTGTGGACATCATTAAGAAGTACAGAAATGGTTCTAAGGCTATGGCATTGAAGAGGAATGTGCAGAAGTGAAAGGTTACAAGATTATGGCATTTAAGAAATGTGCAAGCTGAATAAACAGTCTAATATACATATATATATATATATATATATATATATATATATATATATATATATACACACATACACGTTATATACACATACATGAATGTGAAATGTGAAATGGGCAGAATGTACAGTAAGGATATAAAGATGCATATAGATAAAAAATTGTGCAGATGTAATGAGAAGTAAAAAGATATACTATGTAATATGTACATTTATTGTACAGAGGTTATATACAGTGTTTTGTTTTGTGTTTGTTTTGTAGTGATCTTGTGGTGTAGTGTAGAGTTCAGTATGATGGTGGATGGAAAAAAGCTGTCCCTGAACCTGCTGGTTCTGGTGCGTAAGTTCCTGTATCTCCTTCTTGATGGGAGGAGGTTAAACAGTTTATGACTGGGATGTGAAGAGTCCTTGATAATGTTGTGAGCTCTGCGCAGACATCTGCTGTGGTGAAGGTGTTCAATAGCAGGTAGTTGGGTGCCAGTGATGCGTTGGGCGGTTTTGACCACCCTTTGCAGGGCTTTACGTTTACACACAGTGGAGCCTCCGTAGCATACAGTGATGGAGTTCAAAACTCGTTAAAATCCCTGGGGACAGATGAGCTTTCTTGAGACTTCTCAAGAAGAACAGGCGTTGTTGTGCTTTTTTTAACCAGGGCTGAAGTGTTCTGCTGCCATGACAGATCCTCAGAGATGTGAACTCCCAGGAACTTAAAGCTGGAGACTAACTCTACCTCAGTTCCATTGATGTTGACTGGTAGATGTCTCCTGCTGTTGGATTTCCGAAAGTCCACAATGAGCTCTTAAGTCTTTGTGGCGTTGAGGGTCAGGTTGTTGTTGGCACACCATGCTGTCAGATTTCGGATCTCTTTCCTGTAGGCCGATTCGTCGTTTTTGTCGATCTGCCTGACCACGGTGGTGTCATCTGCATACTTGATGAAGATGTTGGAGTGATAAAGAGGAGCACAATCGTGGGTGAACAGGGAGTAGAATAGTGGGCTCAGAACACAGCCCTGCGGGATGCCAGTGTTCAGAATGAGGGTTGAGGATACCTGGTTGCCCAACCTAACAGATTGAGGTCTGTTGGTGAGAAAGTCCAGAATCCATCTGCAAGTGGAGGTGTAGGTACCCAGGTCACTGAGCTTAGTGATCAGTACAGTGGGGAGGACTGTATTGAACGCAGAGCTAAAGTCAATGAACAGCATTCTGATGTAGGTGTTGCTTTTATCCAGGTGGGTGAGGGCTGAATGAAGGGCTGTGGAAACTGCATCCTCTGTTGACCTGTTCGGGCGATGTGGTGTGGGTCCAGTGTGGGTGGTAGGCCCGCAGCGAGGTGATTCAGGACCAGTTTCTCAAAGCACTTCATAGCGATAGGGGTGAGTGCAACTGGGTGAAAGTCATCCAGGCATTCGGCAGCTGAGTGCTTAGGCACAGGTATGATGGTTGTGGTCTTCAGGCATGTAGGAACCGTGGCTTGGGCCAGTGACAGGTTGAAAATGTCAGTGAAAATCTGTGCCAGTTGTCCAGCGCATGCTCTGAGAACACGTCCCGGTATGCCATCCGGGCCAGCTGCCTATCGTGCATCCACTCTGCTAAACGCTGAACAGACGTCCGTGGGCTGTAAGCTGTAGAAGAGTCCGTGGTTGAGGTAAAATGTCCTGTGCTTTGATCGAAACGAGCAAAAAAACGATTGAGTTCGTCCGGTTGGAATGCACTGCTGGTTGGTTGAGCTGTACGTTTGTAGTCTGTGATGGTCTGGATGCCTTTCCACATGCGTCTGGGGTCAGAGTTGTGGAAGTGCTCTTCTATGTGGAGTTTGAATATGAGTTTTGCTCTCCTGATGCCTCTTTTCAGGTTGGCCATGACTCTGTTGTAGTCCTCTACATTGCCAGATTTAAAGGCAGCATCTCTTGCTTTCAACAGGAAACGGACTTCAGAGTTCATCCACGGCTTCTGATTAGGAAAGCATTTCACGTGTTTGACGGTAGTGACATTGTCAATGCACATGTTGGTATGGTCCAAAACAGATGATGTGTAAATGTCCATGTTCTTGTGAGAGTCCAGTGTGGCCAGTGAGGCAAACATGTTCCAGTCAGTATCCTAAAACTGTTGCTGTAGAGAAGAAATGGCCCCCTCTGGCCATACCTTTACTGTCCTCACAGCTGGTTTCACCAGTTTGATCAGTGGTGTGTATTTGGTTAGCATGAACAAAGAGAGGTGATCAGACTGACCCAAGTGGGGGAGGGGAATGGCTGTGTATGCCCCAGGTATGTTTGTGTACACCTGGTCCAGTGTTTTGTCCCCCTCTGGTAGAGCAGGAGACATTGCAGTGAAATTTTGGAAAAACAGGTCTCAGGATGGAGTGGTTGAAATCTCCAGCAACAACGATAGCTCTTCGGGAGTTGCGGAATGCTGTTTGCTGATAGCTGCGTGCAGTTCCTCCATAGCTAGTTTAGCATTAGCATCCGGTGGAATATACATCGCAGTCACAACAATGGCTGAGAATTCTCTTGGTAAATAAAAGGGTCTGCACTTAATCATCAAATACTCTAAATGTACAGAGCAATGACTTTCAGTAATAGTAGAGTCCGTGCACCATGATTTGTTAACATAAATGCACAGACCTCCACCTCTGCTGTCCTGTCCGCCCGATAAACACTGCGACCCCCGAGCTCAATGGCGCTGCTGGGAATGTTGTCGTTGAGCCATGTTTCCGTTAAAATCATGACATTACATTCCCGGTCTCGGCGCCTGCGCTGTGGTCTCGCTGTCGGCCGAGCTGGATCAGCGGTCCGGGGTGTTCGGGCGATTTCCAGAGGGAGTTCAAAGTTTGTTAAAGGCCCGTATCTGTAGTTGTGGCCGATGTCTTATAATGCTTGCCGGCTGTATGAGATGTGTGCAAGTCTGTTCTAAATGAATAAACTTGCTGTTGATGGAGAAATTGCTACTAAATCTGGAGAGACGCTGGGCCTCACGTTGTGCATGCGCCGCCATCTTGGTCTAGATTAAGGGAGCTAGATTAAGGGAGCTGATATGATGGAGAGAAGAAAGGTAGATATGTTGTGTGTTGTGGGTTTAAACTGATCTTTCATGGTGTGGATGGAAAGAAAAATGGTGTGGGGTGATTCTGAAGGAAGAGTACAGTAAGAGTGTAGTGGAGGTGAAGAGAGTTTCTTTTTTTTGAAGAGAGTGATGAACATGAAGCTGGAAGTTGAAGGGGCGATGATAAATGTCATCAGTGCCTATGCTGCACAAGTGGGTTGTGAGATGGAGGAGAAGGAAAAATCTGGAGTGATTTAGATGAAGTGGTAGAGAGTGAACCTAGGAATGAATGATTAGTGATTGGGGCAGATTTTAATGGGCATGTAGGTGAAGGGAACAGAGGTTATAAGAAGGTGATGGGTAGGTATTTCTTTAAGGAGAAGAATGTGGAAGCGCAGATGGTGGTAGATTTTTCTAAAAGAATGGAAATGGCAGTGGTGAACACGTATTTTTAGAAGAAGGAGGAGCATAGGGTGACGTATAAGAGTGGAGGAAGGAGCACACAGGAGGTCTATGTTCTATGTAGGAGATGCAACCTGAAGGAGATTGGAGACTGTAAGGTGTTGGCAGGCGACAGTGTAGCTAGACAGCATCGGATGGTGGTCTGTAGGATGGTTTTGGAGGTGAGGAAAAAAAGGAGAAGAGTGAGGAATAAAAGAAGAATGAGATGGTGGAAACTGAAGGAAGAAGACTGTAGTGTGAGGTTCAGGGAAGAGGTCAGACAGGGGCTCGGTGGTGGTGAAGAGGTGCTGGATGATTGGGCAACTACTGCAGGAGGTGGTGGAATGAGGAAATGCAGGAGAGCATAAGCAAGTTGGAGCAATAAAGGGGGGAGATGAAAATGTGTTGACTAGTGCGGAGAGTGTGTTGAGAAGATGGAGGGAGTATTTTGAGCAGCTGATGAACGAAGAAAAGAGAGAGAGAGAGGGGGGGGGGGGGTTGGCTGGTGTGGATATGGTGATGGATAGGATTAGTAAGGAGGAAGTGAGATCAGCGATTAAGAGGATGAAAAGTGGAAAGTCGGTTGGACCAGATGACATACCGGTAGAAGCATGGAGATGTTTAGGAGAGGTGCAGTGGTACTTTTAACCAGATTGTTTAACAAGATTTTAGCAGGTGAGAGGATGCCTGAGGAATGGGGAAGGAGTTTGTTGGTACTGGTTTTTAAGAATAAGGGAGATGTGCAGACCTGCAGTAACTACAGGGGAATTAAGTTGATCAGTCACACCATGACGTTATGGGAAAGAGTAGTGGAAGCCTGGTGTGTCAGAGAAGTATGTGAGGGTGGTGCAGGACATGTATGAGGACAGTGTGACAGCAGTGAAGTGTGCAGTAGGAACAACAGACTGGTTCAAGGTGGAGGTTGGACTGCATCAAGGATCGGCTCTGAGCCCTTTCCTGTTGGCAGTGGTGATGGACAGGTTGACGGACGAGGTCAGACAGGAGTCTCAGTGGACTATGATGTTTGCAGATGATATTGTGATTTGTGGTGAGAGTAGGGAGCAGGTTGAGAAGAGCCTGGAGAAGTGGAGATATGCGCTGGAGAGAAGGGGAATAAAAGTCAGTAGGAGCAACAGAGTACATGTGTGTGAATTCGAGGGAGGGCAGTGGGGCACTAAATCTAAAAGGTAGATTTTGAAAGTGTCTTTATATTTTTACGCTTGTTTTCACGTATAATTACATCCATTGCTTATGCTGTTGCCACAAATAAAATGCAGTGCAATCCTGTTAGTATCTGTGCCTCAGTTGTTAAAAGGGTGAATCCAACAAACACCCTTAACAAGCTCTGAATTCCCTTTTCTATTCAATCAATTTTTGAATAGTTAAAATACCCCAATGTGGTGGATACTACTAGCAATTCATATTAGATAACTAGCTAGCTGAGGGTTAATCAGCCTCAAATATACAAATCATTGTGAACTATATGGTAAGGTGGTAGCTCAGTGGTTAAGGCTCTGAGTTACGAATCGGAAGGTTAGGAGTTCATGCACCAGTATTGCCTAGCTGCCACTCTTGGGCCCTTGAGCAAGGCCCTTAACCATCTGTGCTCCAGGGTTGCTGTATTATGGCTGACCCTGCACTTCCTAACAAGCTGGGATATGCAACGAAAAATTTCACTGTGCTGTAAGGTGAAAAGCCCCTTAATTGCATTTTAAAATACTACCTACCATGGAAGGAATGTGGGATGCAGCCCCAGACTTTGGTCATTTGTTGTGCTAGCTAGTTTTTGCTAGGTAAAAGGGATACTATTTTGACACTGTGTAATATTTATACTATATGGACAAAAGTGTTGGGACACATGACCTCTCTGGCCATGTGGGATTCTTCCTAAAACTTTTACTACAATGTTGGAGGCACACAATTGTAAAATACGTCTTTGGATGCTGTAGCATGAACTTTTCGGTTCTCCACAAAATCTCCTCAACATCTAGTGGAACATCTTCTCAGAACGTTTCAGTGGTGATTCATGCAGGAGTTCTCATAATTGCTATGTCTAAAAGTGTGCACTAGTATCCTGAAAATTCAGTGTAAAGTATTCAGGTTAAAAGTTTAGGATTTATCTTAAATGGTCAGTAGTCCATGCTAGCTTTTATTATAGCTGCTCAGCTAGCTAATGCACAAAGCATGATAAACAGTGGTTAGCCTAGCACAGGTAACTTTATTTTGGCTCGGTTTAATACATTAAGGTGTAGAAAAGAATGTGATGAAGGTTAAAGAAAAAGACTTTACAGAAGTTTTGATAATACAAAAGCTATTCTGCAGACGTAATCATGACGTGATCTTTCATGGCGCTGGAACAGGAATGCTGCCGCAGCTCTTGCTCTCTTTCTCTCAGATCAGAGAAAGGGGTGGGGCTCATGGGTTTGGGTGTGGTTTAATTTGCATATTCATGAGATTCTATTATTTGTAGAGATTTGAATGCAGTGTGGACGAAATGTGTTTGGATTATTTATTATGGAGATCAAAGTGAGCTTCAGCTTCAGTTCATCCTTTATTCTCTCTCTCTCTCTCTCTCTCTCTCTCTCTCTCTCTCTCTCTCACTCTCTCTCTGTCTCTCTCTCTCACTCTCTCTCTCTCTCTCTCTCTCTCTCTCTCTCTCTCTCTCTCTCTCTCTCTCTCTCTCTTTCATATCTCCTCTTCTATTTTTTCCCTCTCTCTATTTTCTCTCCTTTCCTTAACTTTTTTTCTTCTTTCCCTTTTAATTCTTTTTTCTGCTTTCTTTTGTCTTCCTTTCATTTCTTCTGTTTATATTTCCCCCTCTCACTTTTCTTGTTTTTTTCCCTTTTATTTTCCTTTACTCCTCTACTTGCTGTACTGTACTGTACTGATTCTGACTCTCTTCCTCCCTTTAGGACGCGAGAAAGTTTGGCATCCAACACCTCGAGTATTGTGGAGAGCAACCGGCGTCAGAATCCGGCGCTGAGTCCGGGTCACATGGGCAGCTCGCTGATCGGCGCTCCGTTCTCCTTCCGCTCCGTGGCCGAGGCTCCGAGCACACAGGCCGAGAAACTGCAGAAACCCAACAACTGCCTCGCCTCCATCACCAGCGTCTGACTCGACTCCAGGAGAAACACGCAAAAAACACACAAACGCTCGGGCCAGATTAAACACAAAATACAAACATAAACAAACAAACAAACACTCTGGCCATGATAAGCACCTCAAACCTCCACGGGGACTGTTAAACCCAACAGGTATGGCTTCCACTGACTGTTTTACAGCATCGCAACAAATCACTGCAAAAAAAGAAGAAAAAAAAGAAAAGACTTAGAAAAAAATAGTCAAAATGGAAATCATGATTTATCTCAATCAGGAAATTCTCCAGTTATTTTCATAACCCGGGAAAAAGTCTCGAAGTATCTGCTCATGGGGTTTTTTGTTTTTGTTTTTTGTCTTTTTTTCAGTAAGAATTTTTTTTTTGTTTTTTTCCATCCTGCCAACGGATTGCACTCTGACGCGAGGATCCCGTTCGATCCTGAACCGATTTCTAAAGAGATCCGGAAGTGAAATGTCCCACGGGAGATCTCGACATTCAGTTCCACGATTCATAACGTTGTACGATAAAAAAAAAAAACAGAGAAATAAAGTCATTGTTTATGATGGCATTCGCTCTGTCATGAGAAAGTAATAAGAACTGGAGTCATACTTTTCATATTACTTATTAAAAAAAGAAATAAAGAAATAGAAGTTAGATTAAATTAATATAAAAGAAAAACTTATTCTGAAATTCAATTCATTTAGGGTTCAAAAGAAAAAAAAAACACAAGGACTGTTGAATTTTTTTTTTTTTTTTTTTCGTTTTGAGTTGAAATCCCAGACGAGGCGAAGTGTGTAACGTGTGTGACTGTACATCACTTATCCAATTTACCTGTTTCATTAAAGTTTCTATCTGACATTTACATCTCAGCCCATGACCAGTTTCTCTCTCAGGGGCAGAAGATAATAAAACCCGGGGTCATGTGTTTGCAGGGTCACCTTTTTTTCTTTATTTTCTATTTTATTTACTCATTTATTTATTTATTTAAATTTGTTTTTAATGATTGTATTGACCAATTTGAATAAATTCTTTCTACATTTATTCTAAATTTACACATTTATGATTTACACCTTAAGAAAGTTTTTTAATTCTTTCAATTTATTTGGTTATTTACATTTATTTACACTTTTATTTACTCAATCTTTTATTACTTTAATTTTTTTTTACATGTTTATTTCTTCATTTATGCTTTATTTACATGTATTTACTTCTTTGTTTACACTTTTATTATACCTAATTGTACTCTTTTCTTTTTTATTTATTTTTTCTTTTTAATTTATTTATATGTTTCACATTTATTTTTACCTTTATTTACGTTTATTTACATATAATAATAATAATCATAATAATAATAATAATAATAATAATAATAATACACATATAAACATAAATGAACATATCCATCCATGATTCCAAAACAGTTGGGACACTGTGTAAAATGTATATAGAAAGAGAATGCAATGATTTGCTAATTTTATAAACCCCTGTGTTCTTCACAATTAAAAATCTCACGTTTAAACTGAGAATTTATACCATTTAAAGGAACAAAAAATAAGGTCATTTTGAATTTGATGGCTGCAACACGTCTCAAAAAAAGTTGGGACAAGGCCATGTTTACCTCTGTGTAGCATCTCTTCTGTCTGTATACATCTGTGAAATGAGGAGACCAGTTGCTGAGGTTTTCAGAGACGAATGTTTTTCCATATGTGTCTGATACAGGATTCTAACAGCTTGACAGTTCTGGGTTTTCTTTGTTGTGTTTTTTGTTTCATGATGCACCAAATATATTTAAATAGTGAAAGGTCTCGACTGCAGGCAGGCCAGTTCAGCACCCGGACTCTTCTACTACAAAGTCATGTTATTGTAATAGATACAGTATGCAGTTAGAAAGATGCAAGGCCTCCCCTTAAAAAGTCGTTTTGTCTGAATGGAAGCATTTGTTGTTCTAATGGCGGCGTTTCTGGATCATGTTCACGCATGCCTTCTTCTTTGCATGATAAAGAATTAACCTGCATTTGTAAATGACACTGCAAACTGAGTTCACAGACAATGATGTCTGCAGGTGTTAATGACGGCATGCAGTGATTCCCGTTACAGAATTGGGACTGTTTATACGCGGTGCCGCCTGAGGGTCCGAACATCACGGCCATCAAATATTGATTGTGTACAAAGATTTCTCCTGATTCTTTGAGGCTTTTGATGATGTTATGTTTTGTATATGATGACACAGTAGACGCAGTCTTTTACAGATTGGTGAAGTTCTGCCCATCTTTAATTCTAAAAAAACTCTCGAAGATACACTATTTATACCCCAATCATCTCACTGACCTGCTGTCAATCAACCTCATTCATTACTAAATGTTTCTCCAATTGTTTTAGTTTTTTCAGTAAAACTGACAGACGGCTGTTGCCCCGTCCCAACTTTTTTGAGACGTGTTGCAGCCATTAAATTCAAAACGACCTTATTTTTTCCTTAAAATAGTAAATTTCCTCAGCTTCCACATTTGATATGTTTCCTCTGTTCTATTATGAATGAAATCTGGGTTTATGGGATTGACGGGAAACTAGCAAATAAACACATCAATATATGTAAAGAGAAATAAAATTATTGATTTATTTACATGTTTATGTAAATAAACATGTAATAAACATAATAAAAACACATAAAGGTAAGTGAATGTGTAAATAGAGACACATACATACACTTTTCTTGACACGTCCAGGAGCTGCTTTAATTCATCAGTGTTTAATGAGGAATAATCATCAGTCTGCTGCGTAGTCTGCGTCCTGATTTATATTATTAGCTTTATTTATATAAATGTATCAAAAAGACTATGGAGGTGTGTGTGCGTGTGTGTGTGTGTGTGTGTGTGTGTGTGTGTGGGTGGGGGGGGGGGGGTACAATGTTCAGCCTGTGACTGATCACGTGTTCATGTTTTTCTTCCTCATGCTGTTCTTCTTTACCTCCTCCTCTTCTTGTTTCTCTTCTTTCTCCTTCTTTTCCTCCCTCTTCTTTTTTTCGTAAACTTATTCTTTCTTTTTATATCTTCTTCTTCTTCATCTACTTCCTTCTCTCATTCCTCTTTTTTTTCTCCTTCTTCTCTCCCCCTCTTCTTCTTTTTCCTGAACAACTTCCTACTTTCCCCCTCATTTTTTTCTCATCTTCTTCTCCCTCTCCTTCCTCTTCTTCTTTCTCTGCTTCTTTTCTCCT
>JAAIIK010000186.1:469474-483629 GCA_014706435.1 Silurus glanis
GCAGCTTTACAGAAATCAACAGTGAAGGTGAATGGTGTGTATTTATCTCTGATGAGCAGCCGTGGCGACTGTGGCAAGGAAAAACTCCCTTAGATGTAATGAGGAAGAAACCTTGAGAGGAACCAGACTCAAAAGGGGAACCCATCCTCATTTGGGTGACATCAGAGTTTGATCATAAATTTTTTTTTGTGTGCATTAAATGTTGAATATACATTGCTCTGAAAATCACCGCCTTCGTATGGACACACAACTCTTTGCTTAAGTTTTAAACTGCTTACAGGTCCACTGCATCTGCAATAGGTTATTTTAAGAGTAAATTTTTAGTGTTTATTTGATATGTATAATACCCTCCAAACTTTTGGATTTGAAACCCGGTCTCTTGTGTCTCAATGCGTGTTTCAAGCATTTCGGGATAAGTTAACGTTAACCTTCGCTCTACGGATCTCTCTCAGTTTACATTATACAAAAAGTCATATTTTTCCCTGCTATGTTCAACAAAAATCAGTCTTTCTCTTCTCCCTCTTTCGAGTGCTAAACTTGTGCAGTGTTTGTTAGCTAAGTTAATATGAAACAAATGATTGTTAGAGCTATAACAAAAGTAGAACGAACAAATCCACACACAGTTATTATTTGTTTGATAACTTACCTTTACATGAAGAGATCCTCGAATTGTGAATATGTCGGCACGGCGCGAGAGGTCCAATGACTTCTACAGCACATGCGCAGCTCTGGTTGCTTTTAGGGTTCGTTAGAAAATACTCGTTTTTAGCACGTGACAGCAAATTAAGCCCTGTTGTGATAGTAACTTAAACCCGATTAGGTTGACTCAAAATAAAATTAGCGAGTGATCATGCCTTAAGCCATGTTAACTTCACTCGGAAAAAACAGTAAAATGTACTTTTTTACCCTGCAATTACATGTTACTTTATAAAAACTATTAAGTAGTACATATTAGTACTGGTAACTTATCTATGCAAGTAATGACAGCTATTAGATTTTACAGTGTAGAGACACACTGTAAAATGTGACTCCAGTAAAAGTAAGTGTCCCTTAAACTTTTACTTGAGTGAAAGTACAAAAGAATTTGCCTTCAAATGTACTTAATTAGGATGATTTATTATGACTTATTATAGCTATAATGCTCTGTTACTTTCAACACACTGATCTATTAATAGAATGATATTAATGAGTCAAACACTGATTGATCTCTAATAAATTATTTTGAGCCCAAAACCTTCTTCAAAACAAATCACATAAGTCCACGTGTGTTGTGGTGAGTTCGAGTCTGGAGTTTCATCATCATTTATTCCTCTTTAAATGTTCTGCTTGATGTTGAACTGATGCTGAACTGTATGTTGGTGATCAGTAGATTCACCAAGCGCCAATCAGAAGACCTCTTATGTCTGGTTCCTCTCAAGGTTTCTTCCTTCTGCATCTCAGGAAGTTTTTCCTTCACCACAGTTGCCACCGACTTGTTCATCAGGGACAAACTTACACTTATAAAGAACATCTTATTAATTTTTTTATCACCACATTGTCTGTGTAAAGCTGCTCTGAGACGATGTTCATTGTTAAAAGTGTAATACAAATAAAAACAAATTAAATTGAATTACATTTACTTCATTACTGTCCACCACTGCGTTCAAGGACATGAACTTTCCCCATACAAATATAAGGCAGCAGCAGTTCCCTTGGTTTTTGTATTTATAAGAGTACCAAGTTTGACTACAATCTTATTCTATTATTCTTATTTTTATTATAAAAAAAAAAAAAAAAAAAAAAAAAAAAAAAACGACAGAACAGTGTTGTATTACACTGCAAATTTCAGATGATGAGATGTTAGAAAGTGGATTGCAGAGAGCAGTTGACTATGCCCTCAGGTAATATCGTGGTTTCTCAGCAGTTCTGGCAGGTAATAAAAGCCTTGAGAGGGCAGGATCGGTCCAAAAAGTCAGCGTTCATAATGCCATGTTCAGCCATAATGTGTCACAGGTGTTTTTTCAGGCTGGTGAGGAGACAAAATGCAATCTTTTCTATTCAGTCCTGAACCACTTTTATATGACATGTGAAAGCAGTTTTACACTGATAATGTAGTGATAAAGAATGAATAAGATTGTTCCCTTTCAGGAACTTGAGCTTTGGGAAGCGTTACATACCTAACCTAGAGACGCTCCTTATACTGTAATTGCAAGTTTGTCCCTAATGAACAAGCCGGTGGCGACTGTGGTGAAGGAAAAACTTCCTGAGATGGCACAAAGAAAAAGAAACCTTAAGAAGAACCAGACTCAAGAAAGGGAACCTCACCCTCATCTTGGTGGCACCAAATTTACATTTATTACAGCTAAACAATGTTGAGGTGTGCATTGATGATCAAATGGAAACTGTAGTCCTGAGTCAGTGTAGCAGAGGAACATTAACTACAGTCCAAATCCAACCTCAGAGCTCCTGTGTTACTTCATAATTACATGGATCCCCAGGCCATTGATGTGAAGCCCCAGCTACACAGTCTTCTCCAATTGAAGAGAACTTCATCCAGCAGGCCGGGACGAAGCGGGCAGATCTGAGGAGAGGAGAAGGAACAGTGGCCTACTTTTACTGAGCCTCTGACTTAAAAGATCTAAACCTGCATCTAGATTTACATGAACCTGCTTTGTGGCAGTGTCTATTAATAAAAGTGATTATAAATTAAATGTGTTTAATTAAACTAATAGTAGAGCTTTCACACTCTTTATGGGTGTTTCCCTTTTGTTCATCTCTCAGTTCTTTTAAAAAGGAAATATAAAACAGGGAAGTGTTTTAAAAATTATCTAAATATCATTTATCTCCTGGTGAAAGTTTTGTTCAGGGTGTAACAAGGAGTTACACCTACTAAAACAATTTCTGTAATGGCAGTTAATTAGGTCATAAACAAGTTTTCATCTCAAATGTTGGTTGTTTGTTGTCAAGTCACGTAGGATTTATTGTCATTTCAACCATCTACAGTGCAGTACACACTGAAATGAAAGAACGTTTTCCCAGGACCAGTGTGCTACAGCAAACAACATAAATTAACAAGGAACACAGAAGTACACATAACTTTAAACTAACAACACAAAGTGCGCTTGTGCAACATTTGGTGCAAAAAAAAAAGGGGGGGAGGCAAGAAAGAAAAAAAAAGGCAAGAGACAACACTTTTGTTTAATTTGGCATATATGAGGTGGTATTGAGACTACAGAAAAAAATAAATAAATGGAACAATTTAAGTAAATTTACATGTTAGACCTCATGTGGGTAATACAGATGTGTTTGTGTCTGTTTTACATTTAATATTTCATTTTCTAAAGATTTGATCTACTTAACTGTTCTGCTTATTTCAGCATAATTTAACAAATGTCTTTATTCAAGCCATCCTTTATTCATTTACTCCTTCGATATGCGGAATTGTCAGGACTCTTTCCTTTTAATAGAAATTCTTGAAGCAAAGGCAAAAGGACTGGTGCGATTTAGCAAGTTTTACAATGCAATACAAATCGTATTTCCAATTATTTCCGGTAAAGCACAGTAAATGTTGATGTATGACTCTGCATTTAGAAAAAGACAGTATGGCTTACAAGTATGGCAACTTCTTTCAAACCAGCAAATCTGAATGGCTATAAAATGACAAAAATGAAGGTATTGTATTGACCTTAACAGTTGTTGAAAGTGGTCCTATATCTTAATGTATTATAGGATGTAGTTGTAATTATAGACTTTACTTTGGTCCAGCAGAAAAACTCTACACTGCACTAGATAAATATAACTGTATAGAACTGTAAATTTATAGGATATGCTGAATTATCTTACACACACACACACACACACACACACACACACACACACACACACACACACACATATATATATATATATCCAATCATCCAATCGTTTTGGATTTCTTCAGAGCTATTCCAAAAAAGTTGGGACAGGTAGCAATAAGAGGCCGGAAAAGTTAAATGTACAGATAAGGAACAGCTGGAGGACCAATTTGCAACTTATTAGGTCAATTGGCAACATGATTGGGTATAAAAAGAGCCTCTCAGAGTGGCAGTGTCTCTCAGAAGTCAAGATGGGCAGAGGATCACCAATTCCGACAATGCTGTGGCGGAAAATAGTGGAGCAATATCAGAAAGGGAAATTTTTTGAGAAAGATTGCAAAGAGTTTGACGTTCTCATCATCTACAGTGCATAATATCATCCAAAGATTCAGAGAATCTGGAACAATCTCTGTGCGTAAGGGTCAAGGCCAGAAAACCATACTGGATGCCCGTGATCTTCTGCCCTTAGACGGCACTGCATCACATACAGGAATGCTACTATAATGAAAATCACAACATGGGCTCAGGAATACTTCCAGAAAACATTGTCGGTGAACACAATCCACCGTGCCATTCGCCGTTGCCGGCTAAAACTCTATAGGTCAAAAAAGAAGAGGATAAGGACAACCCAAGTTGTTATCAGCGCTCAGTTCAGAAGCCTGCATGTCTGATGGTATGGGGTTGCATGAGTGCATGTGGCATGGGCAGCTTACACATCTGGAAAGGCACCATCAATGCTGAAAGGTATATCCAAGTTCTAGAACAACATATGCTCCCATCCAGACGTCGTCTCCTTCAGGGTAGACCTTGCATTTTCCAACATGACAATGCCAGACCACATACTGCATCAATTACAACATCATGGCTGCGTAGAAGGATCCGGGTACTGAAATGGCCAGCCTGCAGTCCAGATCTTTCACCCATAGAAAACATTTGGCGCATCATAAAGAGGAATACCCACATGTTGACCCACTTAGGATTGTATAGTCTTTAATAAGCCAGTGTCTATAAGAGCCTCTCTCTAACACAGTGCTGCTGGAGAAAGTATGGTGAACTGAGCAGCATGCAATAATTAGTCCCTCATATATGACTCCATATCTGGTGCTCAGTGGAAAATGGAGTTTAAGCTTTCTGGCCATTTTCTAATGATGTCTACTTTTACTGTCTCTGACTTCAAGGATCTAAACCTACATCTAGATTTACATGAATCTGCTTTGTGGCATTATCTATTTTTAAAAGTGATTTATAAATTAAATGCATTTTATTGAACTAGTAGAGCTGTCACATGCTTTATGGATCTGTCCTGGTAATGTTCATCTCTCAGTTCTTCTGAAAAGGAAATATGAAACAAGGAAGTGTTATTTAAATAAATGTCAATTAGAAGATAATAATTTATCTTCTGGTAAATTGCAAAAATGCAGATGTGCATGGTTTTGTTCAGGGTGTAACAAGATGATACATATACTAGAAAAATCTCTGTAATGGCATCAGGGAAATAGTAGCTTTGTGCATAAGTTTGGCATGACTTCAAAGCATTCATTGTTCCTGTAAATAGTTTTTTTTTCTTAATAGAAATAAGATTTTTTTAAAATAAAAATTGTATCTATTGAAGGAAAAACATCATCATTAGTTGTTATTAAACAACTAACCCTATTAAATTAATCAATGGTTTAATTAGATTAGACACAACAGAGCTTGAATATAGATCAAAGTATTTGTGTAGTGCAACCCTTGAATTAACCTATCTCTATATGAGCTTGAGAATCAGTGGCACTGGTAAAAATTACAGTCAAAAAATGTCCAACCAACCTGAGGAACCGATCAAATCTGCCAGAAATAATGAGTGAAAATCCCAAACAGGAACATGTTTTGCAGTGGTGATGGACAGGTTGACGGACGAGGTTAGACAGGAGTCTCCATGGAATTTGATTTTTGCAGATGATATTGTTATATGTGGTGAGAGTATGAAGCAGGTTGAGAAGCACCTGGAGAGGTGGAGGTACACGCTGGAGAGAAGGGGAATGAAAGTCAGTAGGAGTAAGACAGAGTACATGAGAGGGAGGGCAGTGGAGAGGTGCGGTTGCAGGGAGAAAGGATTTCAGCATGTCCTTAAAAATATAATTCCTGAAAACTTGGAATATCACATTTACATTTATGGCATTTGGCAGATGCCCTTATCCAGAGCGACTTACAACTGAGCATGGGGGGTTAAGGGTCTTGTTCAAGGGCCCAGCAGTGGCAGCTTGGTGGTGGTGGGATTAAAACTTGTGACGTTCATATCCAAGTCCAATGCCTTAACCACTGAGCTACCATCTCCCACTAGCAATATTATTGGCATCAGGTCATATGGCATCACTCTGTATTTGTAGTGCTTGCTCGTGATGTGGAAAGCAATTTTCCACTTGTCCTCCTTCTTGATCCAGATCAGACACTGTGGAGGTCTAGTTTGGACAAGTATCGTGCCTCTCTGTGTGTCCAAGGGCAGATGACACCAGAGAGAGTGGGGATGGATACTGTATGGTGATGGAGTTCAGACCACGATGCGTGCTCTTAGCCATCCATCCATCCTTTTCCACAAAGAAAAATCCTGTAGCAGTTGGGAATGTGGAGGGAAGGATAAATCCAGCTGCAAGTGCTTCCTCAATGTACTCCTCCATGGCTTTAGTTTTGGGCATGGAAAGTGGGTATACGCAGCCCCAGTATGGTGCCATATTAGGAAGCAACTCTTTGGTGCAGTTGAATTATTAGGAGCTAGTATGGTGACTCGTTCTGTATTGACAACCTTTTTCATGTCATGGAATTCTTTGGGAACGTAGGCAATTATCCACCACTGTGATCCTTATGGGCATGATGCATGGGACGGTGGGGATCTTAAGGTCTTCAACTACTTGTCAGTGGATTAATTTGACTGCAGACCCTGAGTCAACTATGACTGAGAAGCTATGGGTTCCATTAGTGCAGATCAACTGTACCGGGTTTGAAGTTCACCTTAGCCAATTGCGAATGAGGTTTCTATGGACATGCTGGACAGTGATGCCCCTATTTTACAGTAGAATCAGAGTCACAGACATTGCAGATGTTGCTCTAGAGAGACCAATGTCCTACCAAGCTGCATTGGCTCCGAGGCGCTGGGGTTGTCTGCTGAAAAAGGGGGTGTTACTCTGGTGTGTGGTACTGGTTCCACAAGAGATTGTTGAGTCAAATGTTCATTGTGATATAGGAGAACACCGTTTTGCCTAGTAGGGTCGAAAACACAGTAAAACACAGATCATGAATGGTTTGGTAATGCAATGGAAGCAACCACAATACTTCGCATGGGTGACAGTGTGAGCATGGTTTAGGAATGCTTCCCTCTGCCAGTGTGGAGGGGACATAGAAGCTGGAACCCTTACAATATAATGGTGTAAATAAGGACTCTGGCAGAAAAGGGAGATCCACAGACATTAAGGTGTGTCTGGGATAAGAGACGGCCCACTACACCAGTGTCAACAAATCTGAGTTAGTGAATGATAGTAGGGGGAAGACAGCATCCAAATATTTCAGTTCACCAAAACACTCTATATCCATGATCCCTCCATCCTGCTCATTTACCTCAGAAACACCTACTGACTAAAGGCATAACTAAACAAATGTGTTTTGAGCCTCAAACAAGACCTCTTACCTAGTAAGTAAAGCTGTAAAAGTGTGGTTTGAAGGATCAGATTAGGTGCATTGATTAGGTGCTTCTGCTTTGACTGCACTGACTGGGAGATAAAGTATGCTGTTATACATAAGGACTGTACCATTGAGCTTGATGAACATATGTCAGCTATCCAGGTACATTTGGTTTTGCATTGACAACACATTGTCTACTAAACAGATCCAGTCATACTCGCCATAATGCATTTGCCAGGGAGCCTTCCAATCAGTGTTCGGGACTCAGACACAGTCTCAGTGTTCAAGTCGAGGTTGAAAAGGTATTTATTTAGTCAAGCCTTTGATCAGTAGATTTTTTCTTAGATAAAGGCTCAGATCTGGAGGGAACATGGATATAGAGTGTTTGGTGAACTGGGATATTTGTATGCTGTCGTCCCCTCACATTCACACGTTCACTTAGGTTTGTTGATGGTGGTGTGGTGGGCCGTCTCTTATCCCAGAGATCCCTCATGTCTGTATTACCTTCTGGTTCTTTTAGTTATGCTGCCATAGCGAGTCTTGCCGGAGTCCAAACTGCACAGTGACATTAACTTTCATACAACAATAAGGATACTTAATAATCCATATCCTTCTCTTCCTGTCACCCTCTTCTCTCTCTCTCTCTCTCTCTCTCTCTCACTCTCTCTCTCTCTCTCTCTCTCTCTCTCTCTCTCGGTCGAGTTAAACTTGCTCCTGAGGTTCCAGTGACCTGTTCCTGCCCCTCTCCCCTCCGTGGATCTTCCCACTTCGTCCAGGCCTGCCTCTGGATAGTGTTCTCTTCGACTGGAGGCCACTCTGTGCAGCTGGGGACGGTTTCTCATCAATGCCTTGGGTGGTTCCATGAAATTCCGGAGTAAGAACGGGCGCTTTGAGGATGGATTGGACTGTAGTTAATGTCAACAGTCTCGTACACTGACTCAGGAATACAGTTCGCTTCTGATAATCATCACTGCACCCCGCAACATTGTATATCTGCTACAAATGGACATTCGGTGCAACCCAGATGAGGATGGGTTCCCTCTTGAGTCTGGTTCCTCTCAAGGTTTCTTCCTTATGCCATCTCGGGGAGTTTTTCCTTGCCACAGTCGCCACCGGCTTGCTCATCAGGGACATACTTACTCATAAAGAACATATTCACTTTTAATCACCACATTATCTGTGTAAAGCTGCTTTGAGACAATGTTCATTGTTAAAAGCGCTATACAAATAATAATGAATTGAATTGAATTGAATTGAGTTCAAGAAGGCCAGGTATATACAGGCTGAGACTGGAGGGGCATTACACTACTACTAATCAATGACTGCCTCATCACACCTTATGTGTATAACAAATTTATTGCCCGTTTCGAGGTTCCCAACAATGAGCACAATGTCACTTCTGGAGTTGCAAAAAGATCTTTGGGTCTTTAAACCCACAGAAATCAATTGGCGCAGACAACATCCATGGATGTCTACTCAAAACCTGTTCATTTGTGCTAGCAGTTGTCTTTGCAAATATAATCAATTTGTCCCTTGCACAAGCCTCTATTTCAATCTGCTTGTAAAGTACCACTATCATACCACTACCAAAAACAATGAAGCATTCTGCCTTCTCAGTTACTACCGACCTACTGCATTGACTACAATAGTGATAAAGTGCTTAAAGAGATTCCCTTTTAGGAACTTGAGCTGTGTTTACAATGCTTTGGGAATGCTTCCGTGTTGTCCACGCTATGAATCAGGTGTGTAATCCGTTCAATGGAAACCACGGCGTCACTGGCGGGGTGGCTTTACGACCAAGAAGCTATAAAAGCACACAGAGTTAAGCTAGCTTCTGTTTGTACATGAAGCGCTCTATGTGTGTTTGTCTCTTGGTAAGTGGTAAATGTCCAAAAAGATATAAGAAATAAAGGCAAGCAAAAAGACTAAGCACACTTTCCGGCTGTGTGTGTGGCTTGCCTTTGTCTTTGCGGACGCTCCACTCCCAGTTGGCATTCTTTGAGGAGTGTGCCCCCACTCTTTACAGTTCTGACTCCGCTCTTGCTGAGGCGGAGCGGTGTGCTAGTTGGGCATCCTGGGAAGCTCTGCCAAACGTGTCTCGATGAGTTCTGCATACTGTAGACAGAGGCTATACAATTCAGATTGGGGCTCTTCCACCCCGGTTCGACAGTTCCACTCTGGTGGGACCCAAGCAGGCTCTAGTCATGGAGCAAGAGGTTGACACTCTCCCGAGGAAGAAGGCCATCGAGGTGGTCCCTCCATCAGACAGAGAATCCGGGTTCTACAGCCGGAACTTCATAGTTTCAAAAAAGAACAGGGGGTTGCATTCTATTCTAGATCTACATCAGCTGAACTGCTCACTATTGAGGCTCAGGTTCAACATACTGACCCTGAAGCAGGTCGTGTCTCAAATCAGATCTGAGGACTGGTTTGTCACGATAGATCTTAAGGATGCATATTTCCATGTATCCATCCGTCCTTCTCACAGGAAGTTCCTGAGGTTTGCTTTTGGGGCCAAAGCTTACCAATATCGGGTCCTTCAATTTGGTCTTGCCCTCTCACCCCGCACCTTCACGAAGTGTGTGAATGCTGGTCCCTCTGGGGTTATGGCTGAATGCCAAAAAGAGTGTGCTTTCTCCATTATGGAGAACCACTTACTTAGGCGTTGTGTGGGATTCAAACTTTATGCGTGTGTTGCTGTCTTCTGCCCGCATTGAGTTCATCCTTACGGCCGTCGAGAGGGTCACTCACTGTCAAGCAGATCCAGAGACTGCTGGGGTTAATGGCAGCAGTGTCCAATGTGGTTCCACTTGGCCTCCTGCATATGATGCCCCTTCAGTGGTGGCCCAGGACCCGAGAGTTCTCTCAGAGTTCTCTCAGAGGGGCAATCCGCTCCATACAATCAAGGTCACAGGGCAAGCCCTACGTTCCTGTCTCAGGACCCCGTGAGTTCTGGGCCATCACGTAACGTTAATGACGGATGCTTCCCTCACGGGTTGGAGAGCGGTCTTGAGTGGCCATGCCGCACAAGGTCTTTGGGGAGGGCCCCATCTGCTGTGGCACATAAATTGTCCAGAGATGCTGGCCGTGCTTCTGGCTTTGAAGCATTTTCTGTCGGCCCTCAGAAGTCATCATGTATTGGTCCATTCGGACAACAGCTAAGTGGTCTATTATATCAACCACCAGGGGGTCTGCGCTTGCGCCTCTTGTACAAGCTGGCACGTCAGATTCTCCTGTGGGCCCAGGGGAAGCTGCTCTCCTTGAGTCTAGCGAATATCCTGGGTCATTTGAACTAGGGAGCAGACGCCCTTTCGTGGCAAGGGCTGAGACCTCTGGAATGGTGACCCCACCCTCAGGTGGTGGAGCAGATCTGAGAGAGATTTTATAGAGCTCAAGTAGACTTGTTTGCGACTCAAAAGATGTTGCACTGTCCCCTCTGGATCTCCCATACACCCC
Source organism: Silurus glanis (assembly GCA_014706435.1). NCBI lineage: Eukaryota > Metazoa > Chordata > Actinopteri > Siluriformes > Siluridae > Silurus > Silurus glanis. The sequence goes on from JAAIIK010000186.1 coordinate 480,418, forward strand.
CCAGCTCCTCTAGGTCTGGATGCCATGGCCGAAGCTGCGCCTGTACGATTTTTCCCTCATGCTGCTACTGGGAGTTGTGGAGACTGTGGCTGTGGCCCCTGAGGGGGTACAGCTCAGAGCTTCCGGTCTCTTCACCGAGGTGGTAGAGACCATTCTTCAATCCAGAGTTCCCTCCATGAGGAGGTCGTATGCCGCTAGATGGTGCCTGTTCAGTGTATGGTGTGATTAGAACCATTTGGATCCAGTTAACTGCCCAGTTGGTTCAGTGCTGGAATTCCTTCAAGAACAGTTTGAACTAGAGTGACTTGGCATAAACCTGTTAGCCTTTACCAAAAGCCACATGTCTAATGAGTTTATATTTTAAACTGAAAGAAGATATCTTGAAAAATGAGTTTCCTGCAAACATTTATCTGACACTATGTCTGGTTCGCCCCTCCCTGCCCCACCCAGCCCAAATTTTGGGACCACAGCTGAAAATGACCTACCTAAACATACACAATTAAGATATCTTTGGTAAGAAGACACTTTGGGCTTTACTGTCAATAATTCAAAGTTTATAATGCTCAATAAGATTATATGTTATAGATGATGAAGTTCCTTGAAAGTACATTTCCTGCATTGAACATTTTATTTTCATATATAAATACATGAAATCAGTCCTGGAACAATCCAGAAAAGTGCTGGGTTGAAGCCTGTTTAATTAGATAGAAAATAAATATGCAGCCTTTCAAAATGTTTAATAATTTTTGTGTTGTCATGTTCTAGAAATTCTATTGATTTAAATGGTATTTGTTTCTACTTATCTGAACATCACAATGTGGTGTACCGACAGCAAATTATTTACATTTTTTCTACTTCTTACATGCTTTATGGGTCACCACAGTGGATCATTCATCTCCATATCCCCCTGTCCTCTACATCTGCCTCTTTCAGCCCAACTACCTACATGTCTTCCCTCACCACATCCATAAACCTCCTCCTTGGTCTTCCTCTTTTCCTCCTTCCTTGTGGCTCCATCCTCAGCATTCTCCTACCGATGTACCCCATGTCCCTTCTCTGGACATGTCCAAACCATCTCAATCGTGCCTCCCTCACCATGTCTCCAAAATGTCCTACATGTGCTGTCCCTCTAATAAACTAGTTTCTAATACTGTCCATCCTTGTCACTCCCAAAAAAAATCTCAAAATCTTCAGCTCTGCTACCTCCAGCTCCACCTCCTCAATGCCACTGTTTTTAAACCATACAACATCACAGGTCTCACCACAGTCCTATAAACTTTCCCTTTCATTCTTGCAGATCACAAATTACTCCTGTCACTCTTCTCCACCCACTTCACCCTGCCTGCACTATTTTCTTCACTTCTCTAACACACTCTCCATTACTTTGCACTGTTGACCCCAGGAACCTGAACTCCTTCACCTTTTCCACCTCTTCTCCCTGCAACCACACCGCACCACTCCACTGCCCTCCCTCTCATTCACACACATGCAATCTGTCTTACTCCTACTGACTTTCATTCCCCTTCTCTCCAGCACGTACCTCCACCTCTCCAGGCTCTTCTCCACCTGCTCCCTACTCTCACCACAAATCACACTATCATCTGCAAACATCATAGTCTACAGAGACTCCTGTCTGACCTCTTCTGTCAACCTGTCCATCACCACTGTAAACAGGAAAGGGCTCAGAGCCGATCCTTGATGCAGTTCCACCTCCACCTTGAACCAGTCTGTCGTTCCTACTGCACACTTCACTGCTGTCACACTGTCCTCATACATGTCCTGCACCACCCTCACATACTTCTTTGCCACACCTGACTTCCTCATACAATACCACAACTCCTCTCTCCACCCTGTCGTACTCTCCTTCTGATCTTCTCTATACTTCTCCATCAACATTCTCAAAGCAAATATTGCGTTTGTGGTGCTCTTCCTCAGCATAAAACCATACTGTTGCTCACAGATGGTCACCTCTTTGCTCAGCCTGGCTTCCACTACTCTTTGCCATAACTTCATGGTGTGACCGATCAACTTTATTCCCTTGTAGTTATCTCACTGCCATCTCTCCTAAACATCTCCATGCTCCTACTGACCGGTATGTCATCTGGTCCAACCGACTTCCCGACTACCTTACTAATCCTATCCATTTCCTGCTTCACTATTTTCACACCATCCAACCTTCTCTCTCTCTTATTTTCCTTATTCATCAGCTGCTCAAAATACTCCCTCCATCTTCTCCATTCCACTCTCCTCTTCTTCTTCTTCTTCACCTCCAAAACCATCCTACAGACCACCATCCAATGCTGTCTACCTACACTGTCCTCTGCCAACACCTTACAGTCTCCAATCTCTTTCAGGTTGCATCTCCTACATAGAACATAGTCCACCTGTGTGCACCTTCCTCCACTCTTATACGTCACCCTGTGATCCTCCTTCTTCTTAAAATAAGTGTTCACCACTGCCATTTTTATCCTTTTAGCAAAATTTACCACCATCTGCCCTTCCACATTCCTCTCCTTAAAGCCCTACCTACCATCACCTCCTCATCACCTCTGTTCCCGTCACCTGCATGCCCATTAAAGTCTGCCCCAATCAGTAATATTTCATTCCTAGGTACACCTTCTACCACTTCATCTAACTCACTCCAGAATTTTTCTTTCTCCTCCATCTCACAACCCACTTGTGGAGCATAAGCACTGATGACATTTATCATCACGCCTTCAACTTCCATCTTCACGTTCATCACCCTATCAGAAACTCTCTTCACCTCCACTACACTCTTAATGTACTCTTCCTTCAGAATCACCCCTACACCATTTCTCTTTTCATCTACACCATGATAGAACAGTTTAAACCCACCTCCATTGCTCCTCGTCTTACTTCCTTTCCACTTGGTCTCCTGAACACAGAACATATCTACCTTTCTCCTCTCCATCATATCAGCTCCCTCTCTCCCTTTACCAGTCATAGTACCAACATTTCAAGTACCAACCCGAACCTCCACTCTCCTACACTTCTCATTTTCCTGCTGTCTTTGTAGACGTCTTCCTCCTCTCCTTCTCCTCCTTCGGCCAACAGTAGCCCAATTTCCACAGGTACCCTGTTGGTTAATGATACCTGTGGCGGTCGTTGGTAACCCGGGCCTCGACCGATCCGGTATGAAATTCTCTTTCGTGATTTGCATATTTGATTTGGCACATGTTTTACGATGGATG
>JAAIIK010000187.1:0-21653 GCA_014706435.1 Silurus glanis
TTGAATAGCTTAGTTTTTTAAGTACTGTGAATGAGTCTTTAGTTCGTGGCGCATGCAACTGTTTCCTTGCAGCACGACGGCACTGTTCTGCACGCGCGTTCAAGGTAACGTGCACGGCGTTAGCGTTCTCGCAACAACATTTAATGACCAATGGACGCCGATGTTTGCATTTACGCTGTTTGCGTAGTGATCTTCTCTAGCAACAGCTCCCTCTTTGGTCACAACATACGATGGTCACAGATTCTGGTGTACTAAAACGGTTGCAACCGAAGCTGATAACTCTCTAACCCTAATGCTGTAGATACCGATTTGATTTTGTTACACGCGAAGTTTATTACGCAGATAAAGTCATCAATGATGGACATTTCAGCGCGCCAGAATGCAGCTCTGACCCACGTGAACCAGTTTTGGTCCATGCTGGATGATCTCTCCCAAAATAATCCTGACGAGTACAAGACGTTTATCGAGCGCCAGATGCGAGACAGTACTGACTATTTTTCGCCTCCGCAGCCAAACAGCTGCATTCGCACATCTGTGCAGGTAAATACACTATATGGACAAAAGTGTTTTTTTTGGACATCAGACTGTACTGTACTGTTAAATGTGCTTTCGGAACACCCCGTTCAACATTTGGTCTCCATTTGCTTTTATAATAACCTCCGCTTTTATGGGAAGATGTTCCACTAGATTTTGGCTTGTGCTTGTGGACATTTTTGCTCATTCAGCTACAAAAGTGTTAGTAAAGTCAGGTACTGAGGTAGGGTGAGGAGGCCTGGGGTGCAGTCAGCGTTTCAATACATCTTAAAGTTGTTCAGTAGGGTTGAGTTCAGAGCTCTATAGCAGGCCACTCAAGATCTTTTGATTGATATTTTATCCTTATAAAACAATACTGAAAGTACAGTGTACTGAAAGAACCTATAATTCAGTATTGATCGGTCCTTACCTAAATTTTACACTGCATGTGATGTGCCTTGTAATATGAGTGATATGGGTTTCAGTGCCTAAAAGCTCTCAATTATGCTAGGGGGGAAAACTACAGCAGAAAACATGTATCTAAAGTTTGTATGATCTTTTCCCAAAGCCACACGATGGGATACTATATGTGAATGTCTGTGGTTGGAAGCGTGTCCCAGCACCGGCCTCTTCTACCCAACCTGTTCCTGTGTGCGGAGGAAAACTGGAGTCCTTTACTCACCACAAAGGTACACTTGATCATGCATAGTGTTTTATGTTGAACAAAAAAAAAAAGTAAAATTAAAAAAGTTTTTTCAGTTCCATACAAATGTCAACTTTTAACAAGGTACTGCAGTTGAAAGTACCAATTTGCACAGCACATATTGTACATATGGAGTAAGACTTTTTGGAGCTTGTTGTTTAGTAGAACAATTTTCGCTGAGCAAAGCAGAATCACTGCTACAGCGCCTGCCTTGACTCTTTTTAGAATGTGCTATAGCACTTCAGCTTGTTTACATCAGTTCATAAATGAGTTCATTAAAAAAAAAAAAAATGATGGCAACATTGTCATAAATTGGACAATACAATCTACACTATATGGATAAAGGTTTTGGGAAACCTGACTTTTCCAGCCATATGCCTTTGGATGTGGTAGCATTACATTTTCCCTTGAACTAGGAGACCAAACCTGTTTGACATGACAATGTTCCTATAAGCTGCATGAGTGGCCTGCTAAAGAACTGTATCCTCATTTCTATTGAACACCTTTCTGATGAATAATCCACCGACTGCACCCCAGACCTCCTCACTCTACATCAGCACTAGACTTTACTAAAGCCCTTGTAGCTAAATGAGCACAAATCTCAACAAGCACACTTCAATAAATAAAGTAGAACATGTTTCCAGAAGAGTGAATGTTATTATAACAGCAAATGGGGACTAAATGAGGAATGGGAAGCTCTAAAAACCTTAAAAATCTTAAAAAAATCCAAAAACCTTTGTCCATACAGTGCTTATCAGGACCATGTTTTAGGGTGCAGGCCAAAGAGTTGAAGGGGGCTGCAGGTGAGAGATAGAAAATACCCCCAAAAATATATTTATCAGACTTAATCAGATCTCTAATCTTTGTGTATGGTAAATATAAAAAAAATGTGCACACACCTGGTAAAATGGCAGGTTTTTGTATTGGAAAAAATTACACCATGACAAATTGTCATATTTTTTTTATTTATTGTGGTTCAAGTGAAATACAAACAGGAACATTTTACAGGGAAAACTCTATAATGGTGCATGTGCCTGTGCCGAGTGGTTACTTTCAGATTCGTTTGCAAAAGGATAATCCTAATTAACCCTAAATAAAAAGTCAGACAGCTGTTATTACTTGTTAATCCAATGTATTTTGTATATTAACCCTGCGTTTTAACATTAAAGTACACCAGATTGAGTGCTAATTCAACAATATTCCAAAAAAAAACAATGTACCGTATTTTTCGGACTATAAGCCGCTACTTTTTTCCCACGTTTTGAACCCCGCGGCTTAAACAACGAAGCGGCTTATTTATGAATTTTTCCTGGGTTTTTCCCGGTTTCACAAACTTCAAGCCAAAAAACTGAGCGACATAACATTAGACCAATGAAATTTCCGAACAGAAACGAAAAAACGCACCTCACCTGTGTTCTGAGCTGCACGGCTTCGGGAGAAAAAACTTCCACCGATGGAGATTTTTAAATGCACGATGATGCCAAAAGATAAACTTCAGAGAGAAATAGTTGTGAAAGGAAGGAGGAAGACAGTGAACAATGACTTTCTTGGTAGGCTACTGTTTAGATACAAGCCGTTGTAGCGCATTGAGTCAGGGTGAAGGGAGAGCGCGCTAACTCCAGTTGCAACAGAAATCATATAAGCACAGACAGGTTTCCAAAACTCGTGCTTTTTTATTTTTGTTGGCAACAGCGCTATGAGTTAGTCAAAGAAACTTAGAAATGAGCATTAGAAAATAATAAGGACATAATTCTCAGTCTTGCACACATGCAGTAATAGCGGAAAAATGAGGCAGCAGGCTATTCCCAAAATACCGCTATGCTCCTAAAGGAAGCGCAACATATTTCACCCGTTACACCGTGTACCAGACACTGTCTTTCGTTAAAGCCTGTGTAAAGTTCATTAGTTTCAATATAGGCACCTGCGGCTTATAGACAGGTGCGGCTTATTTATGTTTAAAATTAAAATCTTTGTCAAATTCAGTGGGTGCGGCTTATATATGGGTGCACTTTATAGTCCGGAAATTACGGTACTTTTACTCAAAATTAAATGTAACAATATATGATTAACAGTTCTGCAAACTTATCCATCTCACTTTAGTAAACGTTCAGCACATGGTCTTGTCTCAGATGTATGTTAGTTTTAAAAGATAAGCTGATTTGGAGGCAATGTATTATCAACTAAGTTCATTAAACAAACATTAACATTAACTACATACAATAATGAGTAATAGAAGAGAAAAAAGTTTGACAAAAAAATTTGACAGACTTTCAAGGACATACAGACACAGTAAAACAAGGCATTATTTGTTCTTGTGGACTGTGCAATGTTAGTTTTATTAGTCAGTTAATAATAGCCATTTAAAACCCTGGCCATATGTAGAAGACTCTATTTGTTTTGCAGAGGATTACCAAATAGTGGAGGTGGCATTCAGCCCAGAGGTTCTTCATGAAGCAGAGAAAAACCCACAAGGCATGCAGCAGATACACTTACTGGCTCTACACTTCATCCAAAATCAGCATAACCTAAACCTGTCACAACAGTTCACTGTCATGAGGGCCAAGCTAAAGGGCACTGTGCAGGATATGAAACACCGGCTAACATCGCTACATCAGACTACTAAATCCAGAACACTAAACCAGGATAATCCACAAACTAAAACAGGTAAATGACAAATCTGTGTCATGCAATTTAAATGTTTTGTTTGTATGTAACCAAACTAATAATTAAAAAAGATTGTATTTACTGTTTCCAGATTTAAATATAAAGGTGCCTATATATTTGTGTTTATATCTTTTTAATCACTGAGAAGTTTACCAATGATTTTAAAGCCTAAGACTGATTATTTAGATCTTAAATCTTTTCTCCACAGCTCAGTCATTAGTTCAGCAGGTCTGTGCACTACGACTGGAAGACGAGAAAGAGGAGTCCAGCATTAAGCTGAATCAGGGGCCGGAGGACAAAGACACAGTCAAGCCAGGTCTGATTGAGGTGATCTCCAGCACTGAGTATGTTCAGCCTCAAAAGCCGATACATCAGATGACAGTGTGCTCACTGAGCAATGACTCAGTCAGGAGAATAAAACTGTGTGTAAAACTGCCTGGCGTAAGCTCTGTGTCCCAGTGCCAGCTCAGCATCAGCCAGGTTAGTGTACCACATCTGCATTTGGTCTGAATTTGGTGAGTGTTCGCTAACTAAAGCAACTTGCAATTGTTTTGGACTGAATTTATGAAACCAACTGTAAAGTGAACTAGTTGTTATTTAAAAAAGGAGATAATCTACAGCCAGTTACTCGATTTTAATGGATGACATGGATGCACAACTGGTCAACATAAACTGACTGATTGGATGAATTGAACAGTAAATTTTTGTTTGTAATTTTATAGTACAGCTCTGGACTTCTGCCCAGTTACACAGAGATAAATTGGTGTGATAAGATTATATTTATTTAAATGAGTTTTGATAACTATACTGAACACAATACATTTTCATTTGCTGAATATCTAAGACTTCTTCTATGTACACAAAATTCCTATTTCTCTAAAATATCATTCACAAATCTGTCTAAATCTGTGTTAGTGAGCACGTCCCCTTTGCTGAGATAACCCATCCACCTCACAGGTGTGGCATATCAAGATGCAGGTTAGACAGCATGATTATTGCACAGCCTTAGGCTGACCAATATAAAAGGCCACTCTTAAATGTGCAGTTTTATCACAAAGCACAATGCTACAGATGTCGCAAGTTTTGAGGGAGCGTGCAATTGGCATGCTGACTGCAGGAATGTCCACCAGAGCTGTTGCCCATGAATTGAATGTTCATTTCTCTACCATAAGCTGTCTCCAAAGGCGTTTCAGAGAATTTGGCAGTACATCAAACCGGCCTCACAACCGCAAATCACACCAGCCCAAGACCTCCACATCTAGCATCTTCACCTCCAAGATTGTCTAAAACCAGCCATCTGGACAGCTGCTGCAACAATCGGTTTGCATAGCCAAAGAATTTCTGCTCAAACTGTCAGAAACTGTCTCAGGGAAGCTCATCTGCATGCTCGTCGTCCTCATCGGGGTCTCGACCTAACAGCAGTTTGTTTGGAGAGGCGTTCTCTTCACAGATGAATCATGGTTTTCACTGTACAGGGGAAAACGCTTAAGGCAAATTGTGGTCACACCAGATACTGACTGGTTTTCGAACCCCCTGGACCCCCAATACAGTAAAACTGCACATTTTAGAGTAGCCTTTTCTTGTGGCCAGCCTAAGGCACATCTGTGCAATAATCATGCTGTCTAATCAGCATCTTGATATGCCACACCTGTGAGGTGGATGGATTATCTCAGCAAAGGAAAAGTGCTCACTAACACCGATTTAGACAGATTTGTGAACGATAGTTGAGAGAAATAGGAATTTTGTGTACATAGAAAAAGTCTTAGATCTTTGAGGTCAGCTCATGAAAAATGGGGGCAAAAACAAGTGTTGCATTTATAATTTTGTTCAGTATAGTTATTAGTGAGAGAGAAAACTTGAGAGAGAGATAGAGTGTGTGTGTGTGTGTGTGTGTGTGTGTGTGTGTGTGTGTGTGTGTGCTATGTTTACAGTTGATTATAAGGCAGTGCATTAACATAGTATAGTAATTAAACTGGCCAGAACTACCTGTGTGTTTAATGATTTGATCAGAATCAAGTATTTAGACAGACCCTGCTATAATGGAAGTAATAATGGAATGTAACTATATTCCTGGGTATTTTATAACATTAAAAACAACTATAAACTTATTAACAGGCCAGGACTATTCTCATTACATCAGCTTTGTTCTTCTTGATAAACACTTCCATTTATTAGGAATTTATTTTACTATAGTATTCTTGTATTTTCTTGACAATGGTGTATTTATATTTAGGATGACATCCTGCTGGAAGTGGAGAAGATGTATTTTCTTAATCTCCGGTTCCCTGAGCGAGTGAAAGAGGAATCGTGCCATGCAACATTCAACAAGAAGAAGCACATACTGACTGTCCAAGCATATGTACTGTAATTACAATAAGTAGTTTTCCAACAAATTATCATTTGCTGCACACAGCATCCCGATGTGAATCATCAGTGTATGCACTGTATGCTACATTAAGGTGCTTATCAATTGCTATTAATGACTTGTTGAATGTAAAAGAGTTAGTGAACTCAAGCTGTACAGGAAATGCATGTTTATTAACATTGTGGACAAATATTAGTTGTTTGATTTAACATAGATGAAAACACTGGACATACATGCAGACTTTACAAAAAAGATTTGCAAAAACACATTCAGTATTAAAATGATAAACTTTTTTTTTTTTTTTTTACTAACAAAGTGGTCCCATCTTTCCTAAATTCAGGTTCACATTTCAGAATAATCAAAAAATGCACAGTAATACAAAATCCAGGACAGTAATTGGAATCGAGTATTTCAGAATGTAAAGCTGTGGCTTGGAACACATATGAGAATACAATGGCTTGATTAAGTCACCTAATGCCCCCCCTTAAATTTTTCCACAAAAACTGAAACGGACTTGACTGGGATTATGTGTCATTACACATAAATACACATAATATAATAATTAGGGCTGTCAAAATTAACGCGCTAATAACGCGTTAACGCAAATTCATTTTAACGGCACCAATTGTATTAACGATTTGACCATTTTTATAAAAAAAATATAAATAAATAAATATATAACAGACGAAATAAAAACCTTAAACTCAAAACATATTTATTCACATTGTCCTCTCTTTTGCATATATATTTTCTGAATCACTAAACATTTGTTTACTGATGCGCCAATTCTCAAATCAAGCACCAAAAATCCGCCATTGTGCACACATGGCCATGTTGATAAGAGTATAATAATTAATTTTAGGTGACAAAGTATCAATTTAAAGTACTTCAACTGTGACTAGTTGCATTAGAGCTGATTTATTGTTACACTAATGGGGGAACACTGGTGGATTTTTTCATTAACTCCAATATTATTAGTTATTTTATGCCATAACATATAAATACCAGTAAACTCCTTGAAGTCTAAGGTTGTAAATATCAGACATAAGGGCGGTGGTGGTGGGCTCGGCAAATATTTAGTATCTTTCAAAATATTTTGAAATATAAAGCAAAAATGATAATAATATAATCCATCATAGTATTAATACTCTCATAGAATGATTTTGTAAACAGTTTTTACAATCGGTTGTCACACAAAAATGGACCATTGAATTATTTAGTATGACATGGTGCAGATTTGTGTAGAGTTGAGGTATGTACACATAAAATAAACACACTGGACAGAGATCAAAGCTATTATGTCTTCATTTACCTTCCATCATTATGGTCTTCTTCCACCCAGGCAACAATCTTCCCTTCCCATCCAGGTATTTTAGCATCATCCTGGAACACCTGATTAACACAATGTAAATAAACAGGGCTTCATTACACTGGGCATTAATGTACTGACATTAAAATCACTGACTCATAATCCATCGTATGTTGAATTATATACTTGCCTCCTCCTTCACTGTTCCAAACTCAGGATCTAGAGATTTAAAGTGATATCTGAAATTGTTGTGTCTTCCAACAGCTGCTTTGAAATCCTGAAGTGTAACCTCCCCTAGTCTAAAAATAATCAATTTGTTTAGAATCTTGCATTAAATCTAAGCACTGTGGGAAATGAATATGTATTTTATACCTTTTAGGGATGTTTACTAGAAAAGGTGTAAGAGAACGATCTGTGAAATAGAGTACTTTGGTTGAGGTTGAGGCGCCGAGCACAGGACTACTGTGAGAGTGGGGTATTCCTGGGGAAAAATAAGAACAAATGATTAATTTAAACACATTTATACACACACACACACACACACACCAAATCCACTAAGATGTCACTACTGGGCCCCTGAACAAGGCCATTAACTCTAAATTGTTTAATTGTAATGAGATAATTATAAGTCACTATGGATAAACATGTCTTCCAAATGCTGCTGATTTGATTTTAGTTAATCAGAATATTTTTCATTTTCTAAAACAATAGGTTGTTGGGGTACATATTAGTGTGCATGTTCTAATAAATAATTGTTTCTTAATACAATGTGGATGCACCACATTAACACACAAGCAAGAGACATTTATTTGCCATTTTTGAAAGTGTCAGCTGTTTCTTTAGCTTCCTATAACTTTTATAACTGCTATATCTGCTGTAAAAGATAACAAGCTAAGTTGGTAAATTTTATTGGACATTTCACTAAACATTGTCTGATACCAAATATCATGCTTAATATAATACCAAATATCATGCTTTTCATAAATAAAATCTGTGTCTACTGTGGTACAAAAAGGGTGAAAATGATCTACTTTGCATTTGGCTGCATTACCCAATCACTCATTATTTTCCTAGAACACCTTCAATTTTGTTTTATTTCTTAGTAAAATTGAAATTTAGTGAAAGTGTCTTACTTGAACTAGATGGCCATGACTGTCTATCAGTGTGATTGGCTCTTCTCCCAGGCGATTTGTTCAAACCCTTCATTCAGACACAATGAGATTTTAATGTTTTATATATACACTTGTACTAAATGCATTTTAGTATAAGCTTTTAGCTATTAGCATAGCTTTTAGTTAGACAACTTCATGCTTGCCTTTCTCTCATGCCTCTTCTTAGAGTCAGTGGAATGGAAATGGTCTATCAGGCTGGACACTCCCTGCTCCAAAGTGTCCAGTGTGTGGTGCAGAGGATCATGACCACTAAAACTGTTCCTCAGACTGCGCAAAGCGTCCCTCACCAACTGCAGCTCATCACCCTGACACAAATACCAAATAAGGGCAAATATTTTACTATTGTCTGTGGTCAAAACTAACAACCTTTCACTTACAGTTATGGTTAAAATCTCCTCATGTTCTGACTTACCACTCCGTGTTCAAATGGTGAAGAGATTGCTTCCATCTTATGGCTGTAGCCATTGTTCTCACAACTAGATACCTAATCAACAAAACATTAATATATGTTGTGTAGAACTATACAGAAGTACATTCTACTGTATGCCAAAAAAAAAAAGTCCAGTCAAGTTCTTTTGAATAAAAATGCTAAGCTTGATCTTTTGTATTAGCTCTGTTCTTTACCCTGTGATGATTAGACTCATTGAGTTTGTACACTGACTCATCTAGGTTAGGGTGATGCTGCTGAAGTTGTCTCTCTTTTTGTGAAATTTCTTTCTGAAAGAAAAAGAAAAATAATTTAATATTCAGTTTAATCAAGGGTGTAGCTTCAAAATTGGTTCCGTAACGAGGAATGTCACCTACTTTGTATTCGCTCAGCAGTCTGTCTCTATCACTCAGCTTCCTTTGCAGTTCCATCTGAAAGCACAGGCTGTTTATATAAATAGTTCTTTCTGCTATATATCACATCTACATGTATGGTCCCATATGTGCATGACATGCTTAAAACATTTTGTTAATTGTGCTTTTAATTGAGATTTTATACTCACATTCTGCCCTACTAGCTCCTCCTTGTCCATACTGGATCGGAGTAGTTCCTGTTTAAGCTGAAGTACTGAGTCTTCCTGTATTGACATGCGGTACTGCAAGGTATCCTTGAGTGGCAGGTGAAGGACATAGACGTTAAAGATCTGGTTTTAGTTTATTCCAACTCTAAAACTTTCTAAAGTTCAAAATTGCTAAACAACATTTAAGCCAACTAGTCCAAAAATATTTGCATATTTTTTACTGCTAGAATAGAGTAATATAGACTTTGAAATAAATCTATCAGCATATTTATCAACTATTATTTCAACTGTATGTTGGGCATACTATATGTAATTACTTCAGATAAAAATTCCAGTAGGTGCAGTACATAAAAAAAACTGGAAGGTACATCTACGGGAACACTAATATAAAGGTTTTTTTTTTTTTCGTTACAGTGCTGTTAAATGATCAGATTTGACGTTTGAGCATTAAAAATAGCAACAAAGCAACAAGAATTTATAAGAGGTTTACTCTTCTAATCTCTCATAGAAATATATTGACATTTTTCTCTGAGGAAATCACATATACTATACAGGTGTGATTGAAAAATGCAATGGCCATTGAGCATTTCAAGATCATCAATCTAGAATATTTCAGTCTAAATGGTTCTGATTTACCTTGACTGCCTGAAGATTGCGTGCCTCCTGCTTGTACCTCAACAGTTCCCTCTAAAAATACACATATTAAAGACATTAGGCAAAAAATATAAAAATTTTAAAAACTCCCAGGTAAATTTTCCCTCTACAGCTGCTCTGCTATTAAAAATTCACCTTCAGATCCAGGGATTCTTCCATGCTCTGATCGAGGCGACTGCGAATTAATATCTGTACAAGGAAAAAAAAACCACTGTAAATATTTATCTCTGTAAATAAAATCTGTTGACTCTATGACAATATGAAGTATTTCTCTATTAAAAAATTTATTATTGCATTTGACATGCAAGTAAATTACCAGCTGCTGCTCTGTATTGATAGCACTGTCTCCAAATAGAGAAGCTGTTTGCTCATCTTCAGGCAGTGACCCATGAAGCAGTAAAGCCTGAATGAAAAATAATAAATCAAAGGTTGGAATTAACATACAAATCTAGGCCCTGGATTTTATTCAGGGCCAACAACGATGTGCAAAAATACAGATTACATTATTATTATTGATTTTTTATTTAATCACTGTATATTTAGGCATTGGGTTTATAGCTTGAAGAAGACTTCTGTAAGTGCACTGCAGAGATAGAGGAATGCCACTGCTGTGTGATGTATAAGAACGTTATTTCTTGTAACCCGTATGTGACTTTTTACACTTAGGCACAAGTAGTTGATGGAAACAAGTTAGTGAAAAAAATGTAATAAAAAGAAATCTTGATGTGCCTATATACACTATATGGACAAAAGTATGACACCTGACCGTTCCAGCTATATGTGGTTCTTCTCCAAACTTACCACAAAGCTGGAGGCACACAATTGTATAGGATGTTTTTGGATCCTTGAACTTGAAAACCCAAACCTGTTCCAGCATGGCAATGCCCCTGTGCACAAAGCGAGCTCCATGAAGAGATGCTTTACTTGGTTTAGAAAGGAAGATACTGAGTGGTCTAAAGCTCAAATCTCAATGCTACTGAACATCTTTGAGATGAATTGGAACACTGACTGCACCTCAGGCCTGTGAAATCTTCACAAGTACACTCCAAAATTTGGTGGAACATCTTCCCAGAAGAGTGGAGGGAATTATAAGAGCAACTTGGGACTAAATGTGGAATGCAAAGCTCAAAAAGCACATACCACACTTTTGACCAGGTGTCTGCAAACGTCTGTCAATATAGTGTATCTTTTCTAAAGTGCATAATCAAAATTCATAAAATCTGGCAAGTCACAAATCAGCGCACAAAGAAAGTTGACAAAAAACTAACTTGAAGCCTTGTCACCATCTTCCTAGTCTCCTGCATCTCCTTCTCCAGCTGCTCCTGCTGGATATAAAGCTGCTCCTCCCAGGAGCTCCCATCTGTTGTCCCAGTGTTTTCTGGCCCTGGGGTTGGCTCATTCGACAACTTTACTGTATCTATAACAAGAGCAGAAAAAATGTTGAATGATGCAGAAATGGAAAAATGAAGGTGCTTGTTGATCTACACTGATATACCTCTTACCATTCAGACTTTGTGGTTGCTTTGTGTGGTTTCCCACAACTTCACGCTGTTCTTCAAACTGCCCGATAATGTACTCCTCTTTAGGCGTGTGTGTAGGACTGGATGAGCTGAGACTGTAGAGGTGAAGCAGGCAGTGTGAGAACATCTAAGTTGTATATTTAAAGAACATATTTAGCTTAAGCTGTAAGGAGTAGAACATATTAAACCTTTTATTGGATGTTATATGATTGCTCTTTGCATTCTTAGTGCTAAGACTGTATTTCACAGGAATGTTTTTCAGAACTTAATTCCATTATTCGTGCAGGGTTTTGCTTTCTAACTGCTGATATATGATGCCGAAATATTTCACAAGAACATGCGCTCAGAAAATTTCAATAGATGTGAAATGGGAAACCCCTACAAACTGCTCCAAAGTACAGTGATCTTAAATGATGCCTTTAAGTGCTGAAGGCTAAAGGGGGCAAAATAACTTGTCTCTAGGGAACTACTGTGGTTAATAAAAAAAGTAAGAGCAAAGCTTGTTAATATATTTATATTTATTGACCTTTTTGCAATATTACAGATTTACAAAGACAATTGTCATTAATAACACTGAATTATTTTGCTGTTACAACAAGATGTCAAAATTAAATTTGTTTAAAGTTTTAAATGAACCAAAAAGTTTACAAAGAACCACAATTTAATGTGTTCACATACAAGGGATTTGCCGATTTTTTTTTTTATCTCTTAGTTCAACAACTTGGGATGGAGAAAAAGTGGTTTACAAAGGTTAGAGTAATGTAATTGCATTTTTTGCTCCATCAAACACATTTGCTCCATAAACCACTTTTGAATCAATAAATTAATGAATCATTTTCTGTAAAAAAAAAAAAAAAAACAGAAATACACAATTGCTTTTGTACAGTTGCTAAGGAACACAGAGGCATGGACTGACATGACAAATTCACAAAATTCAGCATGTGACAATAAGACTGCACAGTCAAAATACTGTGTGGAAGTTAAATTTAGGGTAATTTGCTTATTTTTTTCTGGTGCACTACAATTAATGAATAATTAAACGGTTGTGCAATAAGTTAATAACGTTACTGACTACCAGAATATTTTTTACATAATTATTTTAGTGATCATCACTTATATTATTTCTATATTTGAAGTAGACTGATGAATTGAATCATTATGCAAATTGTATTTTATACACTTAACATATATTCAGATCCAGGTCAAAATTTAGTGTATTCAAAATACAGTGGTTTGTGGTTGCTGGGCAGTTTTATTTGAGTACCAGCACCCACAGCTTAAGATCACATGGAAGCTAAAGCAACCAGATTATCCATAGCAAAAAAATAAATAAATTATCTGTTTTAAACTTGACAGGCCCAAGGATGCCCATTAGATAAAATATTCTAATGCTGATAGATAGCAATGCAAATGATTATAACAATAACATTATCAAGGTCTACATAAATATACACAGTATATAAGATAAATATATATTGTGCAGATGGCACAATACCACTTTTTCTTTTCCAATACTGATACTGAAATCTTGAGTGTCAACCAACTTTATATATACATATATAAAGAAGGTATTTTTAAGCAATATTTTAAAACCAAACTTACACAAAGCCTGAAAAACTCATTCATATTATGAAAATAATAAAATCCAAATGATGTAATGTACATACGATAAAAATCAAACCTGACTGGAATACAGTTCATTTTCTTTATATATGTATATATAAAGTTTCTTTTTTTATATATTCTATCTTTAATTTTTGCTGGTTTGGTCCAAATCCAATCCTAGGAGCCTGGTTGTCTGCTTTATTTATAATAATAGAGTCAGTTTTTTTAATACTTTTGAAATGTAGCCTGGAATGTCAGAGAAAGGTAAAGAAACAATACGAGCAAAGAACTCAATGTGTAGAATTTCATTCATACCATTTCATCTGTTTGGCTCCCATCCTTGTAGCTGCTCTCCTATTCTTCCATGCTGTTTCTTCGAAAGGCGTGGTATATGATAGACCGAAACAACACCATAGCAAAATGAAGCAGCCCCAGTCAAAAGAGGAGGCACGTTATTCAATATAACAAAAGCAGCCTGCACTGAGCACTTTGGTCCAGTGATGGAGATCCGCCCTCAGACACCCGGACAATATCTCTGTGAGCATGTACTGTACAAATGCAGATCTTTGCTTGTTTGGGTAAATCCTCCACAATAGGATATTTCAGTCAACAGGGCTTAAAACCCTGACACAATCCTCTTTAGAATAAAATTAAATGACCACCATGTGGGTAAGTATCTGGTATATGAGATATGAGGCATTCCTATTTTCATTTCTAAGTCATAACAAGAAAGAAAAAAGGAACGGGATTGTATTCCATGCCCCATGGATGCTGAATTTTGCATGTTTCTTCAGGCAAATTGTGGATCTTCTCTTCTCTTCATTGGAAGGTTTGTTGTTCTCTGCGATTAAAAAGAAGGATTAGTTTCATGTCTTCATGTCTCACGCTCCTGTTCCTGTTTCTGTTCAGATGGCTCAGCCTGGTGTGTTTACCCTCCCCCTTCATCATCATCTCCTCCTTCTCACCCCTCCTTCACATACCAAGCAGCCCCCACCAAGGGGCTGGCCATTGGGTCTGTGGACACAAAATCTTTCTCTAGGCAGAAAAGCTGAACATTACAAAACAAACTCCTTTCTAAGAGCTGGTTAGCAATTTTTTTGTATTGTGTTCATATAATTGTAAAATGTATTATTACATGCAAAATTAAATTATTTCTAGAAAATTAAAAAACACCTCACAGAAAAACTTGAACCAAATGGAAACCTTTTGTTTGGAAAGAATAGACTGGTACACTTTAAAGTAGACATGAGTCCATCTGCTTCTAAGATTAATAACCCGAATAGTTGTGAATGATCCAACATTTCCAGTGTCCAGTTCAAGCTTTTAGGAAATCACCTCCAGATCAATTCAAGCCATTGCTGTAATTCAACAGACATCATTATCCTGATTTCCTTTTTTTCCTCTCAAGAATATTTGCCACTGTAACTGTGTAGATTTTTTTATAAGGTGTTTCATGAAATAGTCATGAACTATGTACACGTGTAAGACTACATGTTAAGAATATTGGTCAATATTATAGTTTTCATATTAGATATAATGTTTTGTCCTTTTTTAATCCTACATATGAATAATCAATTTACCTGAATTTTGAACCAATAACACAAAAAAAGGATATGCATATACTGTATTTTTTTTTAAATAATATATGTATGGAAGAATACAAAAAATTTTAAATCGATAATTGAAGAAAAGCATTCATTTACCAGCCTTCAGTAACATTTTTCCTGGTCAAGTTCAAAGTGAATCTAAAGCCTATTCCAGGAAATATACACCCGCTAAATCACACACTAATTCACACATTGGGGCTATTTAGTCTGCCTAAGGGCATTTGATTAAAGACAGGAGGTGGAGCTGGAGGTAGCAGAGCTGAAGATGTTGAGGTTTTCGTTGGGAGTGACGAGGATCGACAGGATTAGAAATGAGTTTATTAGAGGGACAGCGCATGTAGGATGTTTTGGAGACAAGGTGAGGGAGGCGCGATTGAGATGGTTTGGACATGTGCAGAGGAGAGACATGGGGTATATCGGTAGGAGAATGCTGAGGATGGAGCCACCAGGAAGGAGGAAAAGAGGAAGATCAAGGAGGAGGTTGATGGATGTGGTGAGGGAAGATATGCAGGTAGTTGGGTTGAAAGAGGAAGATGTAGAGGACAGGGGGGTATGGAGAAGTATGATCCGCTGTGGCGACCCCTAATGGGAGAAGCTAAAAGTAGAAGAAGAATTCCACCTAATGGCTTGTTTTGGAAGATGAAAGGCAACAGGAGAACTTAGAAAAATCTCACATAGACATTGCAAGAACAAACAGACAGAAACCTAAGTTCACTGTAGACCCAGGACTACTAAGCCCACACTCTTAAGCTGTAAGACCTCAGCAGTGTGTTTGTGTAAGTGTTACCATTTAGCCCAAATGAGAGGCACAGTTTTTAAATAACATTGAACATTGATGTCGAATGGTTTCCGAATTTCCTTTAAAGCACTGTAGCCCATTAGAAATTGATTCATTTAGTATAGTTAAAGGCCCGGCTTGCTCACTTAAGCATTTTTGTAATGGGTTGGCCCTATTTTTGTTATATATTGTATTGTTATATATATCTACCTTATATATAGACACAAATACATATACAATTTAAAATTGACTTATCTTGATCTAGATCACAACTCTAGAGATTACTGTCAGTGTGGTTTTACACTGTTTTCTGTGTCAGTGTGTGCATGTGAAAGGATGGTGCTTAGGGTGTGTCCCAAACTTATGCCAAGTGTTCATAGTGTACACCACTGCATTAATAAATAAGTTGACAAAGGTACTTTGAATGTTTCAAGAGATTTTCGAAATGACATGCTCGACTGCACTCTCTTCCTTTTCTAGTACATTTTATTCATACCGCATCACACATTTTCAGGATTGTTTCCATGGTAACTTGAGGACAAGGCAAGGTGGTGAAAATGGGTCTGCATTGCAATATATCTATTTCCAGGCTTCTCATACCTTTATATGACATGAGACAATGCTTGTCACATACAGAGGTTAAAAGTGTGGGGGCACGCCTGTACTTGTTGCCAGACTAAAATGTATTCTGGGTTTTTTTTTTTTTTTTTTGCATCCTGGTTTATTTAAATGTATGACTCAGCTGCTTAGTTCTGCATTCCCACTCATTTTCGTAAGGCATTGTATTATCATACTGCCGGAGTTTTCAATTGACCTAAACTGGATAGAAGCAGCCTGCATCCATCCTTGTTTCATCCAATATCCCCCTGGCATGAATCTCCACTAGGGCTCCAGCCAATTTCTAAAAGGCTTTGGCCAAATCCGATCCAGCAAAATCTGTTAAATATCTTTCAGTAGGTGAGAGCAGATTGGCATCAATGATATTAAAAATCTCTAAAACTAATCTATCGGTCTGTGAATGTTTGATCCATGGAAGAATAACACAGCTTTGCATCAGGTCAAGTAAATAGAGATCGGAAATTTTAATGAAATTTTGTTACAAAGAACTTGAAAACTTAAAAGAACTTGAAAATGATAGCATAAATAAGAGCTGCGTTAAGGGCCAAGAGTTATCCATAAGAATACTAATTAAGTAAGTTCTAAGTTAAAAGAATGGACATACAAATTCAGAGCATGCGGTTTTGTTCTGTCTCTTTTCCCATCATTCTTCCCATTGCAGATATTTCATCTGGGGATCTGAGGAACAGTGAGTTTTTTGCAGCTTTCAAATTCTTGTTTTAATGACAACCTCAAATCTGGGGTTGTCTAAGCAGAGGCAAGTAAACAATCTTTTCATGTTTATGCTAAAAGAGGCCCTTTATTTATAATTCTATCTCAAATTAAATCTATTAAAAACAACTTTACTTCGAATCCATATTTTCTCCCTAGATTTAGAATGAATGTGGTCTATACAATAAATTGTTACAAAACAGATGTAGTATATCCTTGTTCTCTTGAAAAGAAAATGCATATCCCTGCAGGATGTACACAGATAGTGCACAGCTTTCTAATGTTTAACTAATTCTCAAGCTACTGACTGCTAGGCAAACTGTGATTTATATTCGTCTTTACTGTCATGCGTTATAACCTGTATGCTTTCTTTCCCCAAAAAGTCATATATTAAATCTAAAGGGTAATAGTAACATGGGGCAGAGGCTCACTATAGCATGTTTGTCAATCAAATAATCTGAAAATGGTGGGTACTCTCACACATTTTCTCTTCCATCATTTCCCTACACTCTGGAAACTACCAAGTGCCACTATGTATGAGAACAAATTGCATTATAATTCAATATTTTTCAATTATGAGAGCCATGAATTTTTTGCATTACCAGGGGTGGTATAATCTTTGAATGTCACTGCCAGAGTGCTCTATAGAGACCAGAAGTCCTGCATAAAAACAACCATCACTTGCACAAGCCTCGACCGTATTCATATTATAATGCCAGAACATCGGCCAAACTGTCACAATTGATATAATGTGTTTATAATATTATACTGTATTGAGAAATAATCCCTCAAAACATTGTGATAATCTACTTCAAAGTTAAGACACAGTGGTTATGATAGTCAAAATGCTTCCTTTAAGTAACATTTAACTATAATGCCACTGTGACTTGATGAGAACTTTATTCAATATTACTCCACTTACAAACAAATATGTACAAATTACAAATTAAATTACTATCCTATTACTATACCATTAATGTTGCCACATTTTGTGGAGTTTGTACAGAAGTGTAGATTTACTATGAAGTCAAGAAAGGCATGTTTGGGTCAGGTTACTGGAGAAAACTAATGATGATAGAATTAGAATCAACTACAGTTTATTTATTTTTTCATTCCACTTGTGCTGTTATTATTTCGGTTTGTACCTTCCATATGAATTTATTTGGTTTCCATAATAGATATTTAATATAAATGTATAGCTATAAACTTAGTCATGGTTATTTTAAATAACCATGACCACAGTGGCAGGTGGTCAGGGCCAGCAAGGCCTTCTCTGCTGGCCTAAACACTATCAGAAGCACTGACCTACATTTAAAACCTAAATTCTAATATTTGTTCCATGAAATTGTATTAATTTATTCCCAAAAGTTTATTCTCTTAATTTCGTAGCGTTTCTCTTGGCTACACTGCTTCCAGTTAGTGTATATGGCAGGTTTTTTGCCATGTCAATCTAATCTGCTCAGGGCCTTCAAAGTCTGTACTGCTGGCTCTTTCACCATAGTCTCCTTAAGAATAAGCTCTGTTTCTTAAACTAATCAGATTTAAAATTTGCCTCAACGAGCCAGCTAGCTGGCCCAGAATAGCGTCAGCATTTTTCCGCCTCTGATTGGTTGGTCAGAGGGAAACTGGTACAGCCAAGTTCAAATGGCAAAACATGTCTGTAGCTCTGCACACATTAATACATCTGAGTTAGACTTTTTTATGCCCACAATGGCTGACTGAGGAAGAGATTTTTTCTTTTCTGACATACTTAAAAATCCATTTTCCAGAAAAGCTAGACATCATGAGGACGACCAACCCCGAAGCTAGCTAGCTTGTTTCAGACCAGGAAAGGGTTTGTTCACCACTTCCAGACCAGTGAATACGAACGGTACCACTGGATTACAGCCTCTGAGGAGCAGTGCAAATTATGAGTCTGCATCTCTGGTGAGTAGGTTTTTTTTTTTTTTTTTTTTGTTTTATGTTTTTGTCATGTTATTAGACAAATATTGATTATGAACTGCTCCAGATGATGTAGGTGGCACAGTTGTGGTTGTAGAGTAGAGGTTTGGAGCTTGCTTTAGTAAAATAATATTCACCCCATCATATGCGAAATGCCTCTCTGTAATGCCACGCCTTGTTATATTGCGTTTTTTTTTAATAGTATTAATGGTTTCTATAATTGTGACGTGATAGTGTTGGTATTAAGAGGTGGATTAAGTCGGGATTATGTACCCACTGAAGGCTCAGGTACCAAATGCACAGCCCGCCACTGCATGACCCTGACTAGGTCATTTGTATGAGCCACCAAATTTGTCTCATGATTTTTTCTTTATATTTGCACATTTAAGTTCACAAAAAATAAATTAAACTTTCTCTACAATAAACAAATTCTTGCTTCCCTCATAAGATCAGTCCTGAGCAACATTTTTACTTTTCTTGCAGTGAACTGTTCACCAAAAAAGAAATTCACTTCTATAGTCTTGTTGTATGCAAAGGTAAATTCAAGATAATGATTACAATGTAACAACTGGGGCATTTTTAACACAAGATACATGATCTTTTTCATTCTTCTTTATTGTATGGCAATGATTTGCTATTAGAACAATTCAAAGCTTCATATTTTGCCATTTTAGGTTTTGAGAATGGTTTCAGCACTCAAGAGTCAGAACAGTTCAGCATTTTAGAACCAGTATCAGCACTTAGGGAACAGTTTCAGCACTTGGGAAACAGAAAATTCTCAGTTTCAGCAATTAGGAACAAAAAACAGCTTCAGTTTCAGAACATAGGAAGCAGACCAACTTCAGTTTCAGCACTTTGGAATTGGAACAGCTTCTGCTTCATCATTAGTTTTAGACCTTATGATTTAGAACAGCTCCAGTTTCAGGATCTGGGAACCAGAACATTGTCTGTTTCAGCATTTGGGAAACAGAGCAGCTTAAGCAGTACACTTAGACACCAAAACGTTTTCAGTTTCAGCAAAAAGATAAAAAAAAAAAAATAAAAACACCAGCTTTTAGTTACTTAAGAACCAAAACAGCTTCGGTTTCATTATCTGGTAACCATTACATCGACAGTTTCAGAAATCAGCTTCATCTCATGGAACCTGTGCGTTCATCTTTTTCCTAAATGTGGCGGGTGCTGTGTCTCCTCTCCACATGGGGGCGCTGTTTCTGTTCCAGCGCGTCACAGAAAAACCTGTTTCGTTCTGGAACTATTTCCGGTTGGAGACGTGGCTCTGCTGCTCTGTACGGCTGCGGGTCGGGTTGCGTGCGGCGCTTTACAGTGAAATAAACAAAAGACCGTGTTATATTCCTCAGGCGTTTACTGTTTTTCTGAAAGTCATTGAGAACCTCGGCGGTGGTATTAAAGCACCATAACACGGATACAAAATGGTACGAGTTTATTCTGTTATTATTTCTGGTTATACAGCGGAACAGAGTGGGTGAATTAGCTCTCGGCTAACTACTGACAGCAGACTGCGCAGGTGTCACAACTTTTCAGTCTGACAGCAAAAACGCTAATATTTACTGATAATTGTTTCCACAGAACTTTACTTTACTACATTTTACGGAAATTAGCCGGATGTCCTCACGAGCTTGTTACATGTTAATGTTGGGCAAAGTCGGCTAACTCTTCTAGCTAGTTAGCTAATGTTAGCCTTTAAAGTCGTTTTGTAGCTAAACTAGAAACATTTGATAATTATAGTCTTTTATTAGTTATGATTCCTCTGACCATTTCGCTATGTTATAACTATACATCTCTGTAAATATCTGTTCATAGAGGTTAAGAAATATGTTAGATAATTTAACTTGTCACCTGGGATTTTTTTTTTTATCCTGCTAAGTTTTTATGATAAATGTTATTATAACACATTGATTTATATTTTAATATTGCTTTTAATTTTCACAAATATTGCTTGCGCATATTCTGGTTAGGTAAATTTAGAGCTAAAGCCTAAAAACAACTAAGCATTAAAAAGCTCTTGTTATTGGTCAGTATGAAGTTTAACCTGTTAAAATGAATAGAATTAAGGCATTTAACACTTATTAGCCTCAAATATAACAAATAATAAAGTTTCATACATCTAATTTACTTTTGCAATGATTAGAAAATTACATATATTTTATAATGTTAATTGTAAAAATTGAACACTTAATTAATTTATATATATGGATTTTCTTATTTAATTTAGTTTAAAAATACAAAATCTAAATTTGTCAATTCATGGATTTCCCTCAGACTGATTGATTTATTGTTTATTATGAGGCACATAGATTGTTTCTTTCTGTCTGTCAAAAAATTTGTCTATATGCCACTCTGTCTGGCCAGTGATCTTTCTATATGTCTGTCTGTCTGTTTTTCTGTCTGTGTCTATTTGTCTATACATCTGTTTGTCCATATCTATCTATCTATCTATCTATCTATCTATCTATCTATCTATCTAT
>JAAIIK010000187.1:33977-45219 GCA_014706435.1 Silurus glanis
TATCTATCTATCTATCTATCTATCTATCTATCTATCTATCTATCTATAAACAGTTTTGTCTGTCATGTTTTGCCGGTTTCTTGCTCATGTAGCTCATCTAGATACTAAAATGTGTCACAACAGCGGGTCGTTTATGATCTTGTTGTTGTTGTTGTTGTGATGTTTTATGGCGGTTTGGCAGACCAACGAAAAGGTGCATTACCGCCACCTACTGATCTGGAGTGTGAAGCGAACACAGTAAGGTGGAATAAAAAAAAGAATTAAAAAAAGAAATAAACTAAATTCTATCTATCGTTCCTGTATTTTTTAGGTATTTAAATAACAATTCTTGAGCTCTCGATTGCCCGAATTTGCTTCCCAGCAGTACCATTAGAGAGATATTGTCCATTCCTATCCATCCTAATTCCTGAATTAACTGAAATCTGTCCCTTTCATATGCAGGACATTTATCTAATATGTGCCTCACTGTTTCCAATTCCCCACACTTCTCACATACACCCGGTTTATGATCTTGTTTACCATTTCTCTTTATGGTAGAATGATGTCACAGGCTTGTACACACATCTGGCTGGCGTGCCAAAAGCATTGCTACCTGGTGTTGGGGGAAAGAAAATCCTAGACTTCTGGTGGGAAACTGTCAACACGTAAGTTCCCTTCAATATAAATTTTGCTGTGAAGAGATATTTCTTTCATCCAGCCCCATTCAATCTATCGTTTTTAATAGGCGACAACTCTTCAGTGAAGTCTATTTGGTTACAAATGCAGATAAGTGGGTACATCTTTGTATTTTATTTGATCATAATCCTGGTATTTAATATCAAAGTCATTATTTGTAGTTTAAAAATTCCTTGTAATTTCGAACTAGTTTTCACATTAGACATGACCCCACCATTGTAGGTACAAACATTATGAGCGGTGGGCGACCGCCAATGACTTTCCAGTGGAGAACGTGGTTAATGATGGTAGCACCACTTTGGAGGATCGGCTTGGGGCCGTTGCCGACTTGGAGCTGGCTATCCGAAGCCGTCATCTTCAAGATGACATCATGGTGGTATGGCCATGGACTCGATTTCCATTTACAACATTTCACATTTCACATTTAACGGTTGTGTTTGTTAATCTGGCTTTTGTGACTGTAGATTGCAGGAGACATGCTTTGTTCTGACCAGAACTTTGACATTGCTCAAGTCATTCGTTTTTTTAGGTCCAAGGTAAGAGCAATCTGCTGTTTGTGTCATAGCAATGTTGTTATCCATGCCAGCTAATGTTCACAAGCAGTTTTTGTATAGGAATGGCAAGCTATTTATATAATAATTTGACCATATGAAAAAAAATTATAATAGTAATAATATTAATTGCGTATTGCTTTTTGGCTGCAGTTTGACCCTCTATATATTACTATTTTGATGTAACAAAGACTAACTGAGCTATTCAAAAGTTAAAAGTAATCACATTTGTGTTTCATTGTTTAGTCTGGAGAGCTGGCTATTTATTATGAGCTAGAGGAAGGTGAGAAATGTTACACCAGAGGCATTGTAGAAGTTTGTCCAGATTCTCATAGGTAAGGTTGCATTATAACCTTTTATGGACATTATATGTAGACTGAGACAAAATGAAACAAAGACAGTCGTTTTAGACAAAACAAATGTTTAAGAAAGCTGTGTCTTAAAAGTTTCACTAGGCATTTTGAACTAGTATTTTTAGACAATTTTAAACCAATGTAGCACCAGCTTTAGTAGAATGTTTGAGCAAATCCGGTGTGCAGCTGCATATGAAGATCCTGCACATCTTGTACATCACGTTGCTGTCTTTTAGAATAAAGCGTTTCCTTGAGAAACCACAGGAGGGCGTCACTGTATCTCGTCTGGCCAGCGTGGTCTTCTACTGCCTCCGCAAAGAGACGCTATCTTACCTCTCAGACTTCCTGCTCAAGCAGCCGGATGTGGAATACAGGACGTTCGGCAGGTTTTGGGTCAGTGCATTGCTGCAATACATTTTCAAGCAATAAAAATATATATACAGCAACCACCTTAAACCAGTGAGAACGGGAGAACCACAAACACTTTGAATGAATATTATCCCACTATGCCCAAGTTTTATTTGTACAATATTTTCCAGTCGAAACTGTGTTTTCTATTCACATCCTGGTTCTTAGGAATGGCTTATAAATGAAGAACAATTGCCTGTGTATGGAATGAAGCTGCCCACAGGGTTCCAGTTGATTGGACAAGTGGTGAGAGTGAATAAAATCTATGTGTAACGTGAATTTCAGTTTATTTAGTGCATTTTGCAAAGTAACGTCTGTGTTTGTGCAATAATATTCTGTTGAAGCCAAAAAGGAGAAGTTATTTTGTTTTAATAACGTAATTCTTTTTCATTACAGGGTCTGTCTGACTACACAAAATGGCTTGCACACTACACAACTAAACAGCAGGAGCTTCCAGCGAAACCAATCACATTCCGCTCCTATGCTAGGTTAGTAATAACATGCCCAGCACCAACAATACAGCTGCCCACAGTGTTCAGTCTAGCTTGTAATCTTTTGAGTCTTGCTTTATCACTTTTTTCCCCCCTCACAGGGTAGGGCTGATGGGAAATCCCTCTGACGGCTTCAATGGCAAAACCATTGCTATGACCATCTCTAATTTCTGGGCCGAAGTGACATTAATAGAAAGCCAATCTCTGGTAGATAGAAAAATAACACTGTAAACCTAATAAAACTTAAATAAATGAAATGGTCTGTTTGTAAACTTCCTGAACATGTCTGTTTACTGTAGGTCCTTCTTCCTCATCCACTGAATGATCCCACTGAGTTCGGCAGCCTACAGGATCTGTTTCGCATCAGCCACAAAGAAGGGTTTGTTCTTTTTTTTTTTTCTCCTCTTGTAGTAATACTTCCTGTCTCTGTTTGCTGTGTGTACAGAGAGTATATCCTGTATGAAATGATTGTGAATCAACATTAGCTCATGTTCCCACTGGCCAGGTATTTGGGAGGTCTGAGACTGCTACAGGCCACTTGTAAGAAGTTTTATCAGTTCTGCTCAAATCAAGGGTAAGACTTTTCATGTTGCACATTAAAAAATATACTCAAGGTATTATAATAGTAATAATAATAAGAGGAAATGGGATTATTTACTAGTATCAGAGATTTATACAGTTTTATCAGCCAAATGTGCTTGGAAAGTCTGAATTTGTTAAACAATATTTCAAATAATACGGTTAATCTAAACAAATATTAGAGTAGCACAATAGATTTCTAGGTTTTAACTTACAAAATGTAAAATCACCCAGTTTTTGTAATCGTTGTGCAGAAAGTTTTTTTCCATGAGTCAGGCAGTAAATACTTTCATTCATACACACTGGAACATTGATGAGCTGTCATTCCCTCTTCACTGCATTCCCTGGAGGGTTTATTGGGTTTGAATCTGAGCCCTGAAAAGACCTATCAGAGACTAATTTTCTTTTTAGCAAAGTATTCTTTGAAAAAAAAAGACAGATGGTGTGCTTTGGTGTGTTATCGTGAGTAAAAGATCCACTTGTGTCATGTGAACAATTTGTTTGCAAGCTTCTGCAAAATTCCTTTGTACACTACATGATCACATAAATGCACACAAGCTTACTGGCACTCACAGTTACAACTTGTATTCCTTATTAATACAAGATGAAATGCTTTCTGCTGTTTTTTACTCATACTTCTAATTATCCTAATGGCCTTTTTGGCTGTACCAGCACTCAAAATGCTACACCTTTTAGCAGAACTCACTCCACATTAACTCTAAACCATTTCTGTAGCACACTGAAAACTACAGTACTTTTAAGGTACAGTTATTTTATTTATTTTGGGCCACATGAAAAATTAATCTAATATATAGGTTTTGAATGACTGTTAAAATGTCCACTGTTAAAAGCGGTATACAAATAAAATGGAATTAAATTGAATATGAAGCCAGATCTTCCATATTAGCTGATTTGTCTGGGACCATTGCGGCGACTGGACAAAACAAAGTGTTCACAACCTATCACCAAAATCCACGATGAAACAATCCCTTGTATATCCAATCAATCCCTTGTATATCCAATATACAGATAATGTTGGTAACTCACCTGATTTTTACACCACAGTAAATTTTTTTGTTTTGTTTGTTTTTTCCCCCCAGTAGTGGACTTTTTTGGTTTGGTACCTTGATAAATATGAATCGCATATTAAGTCTTAATTTTGTGATCTTGAATATGACCCCATGTGGGTAGTCTCAAAATAGGTTCTGCTGTGCCCACTTTATCCCCTCTCGTTTGCCATTTGTGCATTTTTATTTACGTATTATGGTTTGATCTCACTCCTTACTTTGCACTTTAATTCCAACTTGCCTTGATGTTACTGCTTTTGAAAGTGTGTAACCTGTGCAGGAACCCAGCAGAAATGTACTGTTGGAGTTTATTTAAATTGCCAAATCTTTCAAAATTAAACTACTGCTCTCAAGGCAATTTATAGCAAATATGTGCAGTGAAGTAACTTTACAGATGCAGATGAGAACATTGTTAATAGGCATCAGTGTCCAAATGTTACTTTGTTTTCATTTAAAGGGGATGGCTGATGGTTGAGGATTTGTTGGTTTGCTATTGAAAATGATTAAAATACTACCTCCAAAAATAAGAAACATATAACTGATATCTCTTTATTATCTGGACAGCATTGCCCTAACCAAGCAGAATTTCACTCTTAAATATGACACAAACATTCCACGGCAGGTGGTGAGTAAATTCTGTATTCTTCTTTACAGTACTATCAGCAAATTCAATGGTTTGTAAGTTGAAATATAATAGATGTTTCTGGACACTTCCAGGGTCTAGCTGGCAGTAGGTAAGTATTCTTTACCAAGGATATACTGTACTGTATGTACTGTATGTATATAAAAAGAAATCATTAAATAATTAAGTGTAAAGGATCAAATACACATAATTTGAATACATACACCACCACACTAATTAATTCAGAATGATTTGTAATATAACGTTATGTTTTGCTTGTACATTTGACTGACATTTCTCCTGGTTGTGTTTTATTGTGCAAAAGTGCAATCGTGTCTGCTACCTTGAAGTGCCTGATGAAATTTTACAACCTCACAGAAGGTGTAAGTTTACCTTATTTTCCCTTTACAAAAGATCATACGGGTCTGACAGGAAAAGTAATATCGCAGTTATTCTTAGGATCTTCCTAAACCAATCCGAGCCAACTTTATACTGAACGTGGAGACTGATGAGCTCTTTATCACGGCTGGGCTCCAGGACAGAGTGGTGCAGGTTAGTCTTGCATCACTCAATGTATTCTTTATTAGGGATGTTACTAACTTTGTTGTTTCATGACAATTTTGCAGGTATATGAGGGTTTGGTGTACATGGATTTTAACAAGCAACTAATGGACAAGCAAGGTTATGGTACTGATTCTCAAATTGTATCTCTTTTATTCGGCTTAGCACTTTTTTTTGCCAATAAATAGATAGCCATGATTTTACTGATATTTACTAATACACTAGAAACATAATTTTTATATTTGACCAGAATTTACAAGTATATAAGGAGGAAATACAAACCCCATGAATAAATAAAAAAATCTTTCCATACTTCACTTTGTCTTATGCAGCCACTCATTGTTTTTATGAACTGTTTCAAAGATTTTTCACAAAATGCACTATATGGACACCTGATTATGAACGGAATATGCTTTAATTATGTATGCATGGTAAGGCTACTATCTGCACATTTGTTTAGGGGAGTACATCACTATGGATATGAGCAGTCTTCCCACATTTTGGTTAGCTTACTTGGGGGATCCAAGTGACTCTGGCCGCATTCACAGTACTGTTAGAGAGCGCTGGCTGAAGGGTAAGTACACAGAGTAAACATGAACTATTCTGAAATTGGTTTAGTTTTCCTGCTCATCTCTTATGTCCTGTTGTCTTTGTTTAGGTGAACCTGATGTTGTGGAAGCCATGAAGCACTTTGCTAATCTCACAGACCAGGCCCGGTTTGTTCAAGCTCTACACATTTACTATCTACATTTACACTTAGTTTTTACTTCACAAGAACTCATTACTAGTTATGTTGTATAGTGTTGCCATGTAATAAACCAAGTGTGGTTTTCTCTGGGGTTTTCTGTTTCCACATAGCTCCAAAGAGACATTATTGCTTTTGTGCTTGATGTGAATGAGTGTTTATGATTCTAGGACTAACCCAGAATGGTATTTTTGTGTCTAAGCTGTGGGAATGTGGCATATATGAAGTGTACAAATAACAAATAAACTGTTGAGCGAAAAATAACCTGCATGTAAGTAATGGAAATATTCTGGTGTGAGCATAGTCAAGTAATTATTTTATACATGTTGCCCTGGGATGCAGTCAGTATTAATGTTCATCGAAAAGGTGTTTAGTAGGATTGAGATCAAGGTTCTTTTGTAGGACCTCATCTGTTCTAAGGGACATCTTGTCAAGCATTAACAGATTTAGGCTTCTTAGTTACAGTGAATGTGCAAAGTGCAAATAAATTCCATGCAATTTTGTGCTCCAAAGCAGCACTTTTGGAAAAAAAACCCACATATGGGTGGGATAGTCATCTGTCCCACAAAGTGCGACCACAAAGTTTATATAAAATTGTTTGCTTTTCATTCCGTATGAATCACCATTGCCTCCCCCATTTCTCATCTCGGTCAAATGCAATCTTTTTTGCTATGATTTTAGATGATTTGCAGTCAGGGCTTCAGGGCTTTCTTATACCTGGTACTTTTTGAGAGAGTCCTAAAGAATGCCCTGTGATCCAGAGTATATCCTTGCACACAGTGTTTAAGATTAGGACGATTACTGAAAATGAATGATTGAATTATTGCTTACTAGTGAGGGAGCAGTATTACTAGATGATTTTGTTTGACTGTGCAGGGAAGCCTTTGAATACAAGGACTGGCCCAGACTGGCCCAGCTAATGGATGAAAACTTTGAACTGAGACGGTAAGATCCTTCAAAATTCTTTCATTCTCATGATGCAGTTTGATGTTCATCTTTAGACAACAAATAAAGTGTCCTTTTCCCCTGCAGGTCTGTTTACACTGAAGCCTGTTTGGGCACAGGAAATCTCAGAATGGTACAAATGGCGCGACAGGTAAAGCATGGCGAGGATGTAGCATCTTTAAACTTACTGTAGACATGATTTTAAATTATTATATCATTTGTTTTATTTTATAATTTCGAATATATGTACTTTGAGCATTAACCAAGTGTATATTAGGGAGTATACTGTATATCCTTAACTAGAATGTAATTATACTGTAGCTAAATGCTCCAACTACCAGTCTGAGCATGTCAGTTTACATAATGAATGGCAGTGGTGAGTGAGTCTCAGGCTGATTAAACAAGAAAAGGACAAAATAATGAAAAAGATGGTGAGGCTGACAAGATAGAATGTCTGAGTTATTTTGCTTTTTTCTTAAGTAAATACAATTGCCAGAATGCCATTTTCTTAAATCTTACAACTAGGAGAAAAACAGGGTGCATGCATCATTACCTCAGTGGCATTTCCAAACACATGGTTAATGCATTTGGTTTACTTTAATAACATATAACTGTTGTTAAGGCATTGGGATACTGATTGGTAGGTTGGGAGTTTAAATCTCAGCACTCCTAACCGGCCATTGTTGCCTTGAGCAAGACTACTAACCCTCTTCTGCTCCTAATTATAAGTCATTATGGATAAAACATTAGGCCAAATTATTAGTAAATTAGCATTTCTATATAAAAACCATAACTGCTAAGAAGTCAAGTTCATTTCTATATCGGGTTAAAATCATTTTGCTATTTCTGATATGTAGAGGTGAGAGAACTTGAACTTAGAGGTGGCTAACAGAAAAATAAAATTAAACAGCTATATTTATTGCAGATGATAGTAGGTTCACTACAGTGGCTATGGTTATTAGTTCAATGTTAAAAAAAAAAAGTCTTTGAGACAGTTTCTGTCATTTGTATGTACATACAGTTTGGCTCTGCTGTGAAGTTACCTGGCAGCGGTGGTGCGGTAGTGGGCATGTGTTCGGATCCTGACCGAATGGTAAGACTTTTAATTTGGTTTTTAATTCTAATACATTTTAATGAAGCCTAAACTATTACTTAAAGCATTACGAATATACACTATATGGACAAAGGTTTGTGGATACCTGACCAAACGACTAGTTGATTCTGTTGCTATGAACATCTATTTCCATATTTAGGCCCCATTTGCTGTTATTATAACCTCCACTCTTCTGGGAGGATGTTCCACTAGATCGTTGAGTATGCTTGAGGAGATTTTTGCTCATTCAGGAATCAGTAAAGTCAGATACTGATGTAGGGTGAGGAGGCCTGGAGTGCAGTAAGCATCCCAGTTCATTCCAAAGGTGTTGAGGTCAGAGCTCTATAGCAGGCCACTCAAGATCTTCCACTCCAAACCAGGTAAACCATATCTTCATAGGGCTTACTTTACGCACAGAGGAACTGCAATGCTTGAACAAGTTTGGGTCTCGACGTTCAAGTAAAGGCAATATGTAATTATACCGCCCCCAAAGATATTCTATACTATCGGGTGCCTCTAACTTTGTGCTTACAGTTTGGTAAAGAACAATATGTCAAAATGTCAGTACATGTTGTTCCATATAGTGTATGTGCAATACAGATAATGAATATATCTGTAAAGTAGAAACCAATTGACTGATTTCTTTCAGATACTAATTATGAGTATTGTTCACTTGTCATACTATTAGGTGGAGATGAAGAAAGCATTCCAGGAGGCTGGCTTTGTTTTCTGCCTGGTTGTGCCTCACAGTCCATCTTAATGTATAATGTAGAAATCATTTTCTATTGACACCATAAAACAAATTAGATAGCATTTCTGTGTCTACACACTTTTAAGGAATGGTAACATACTAAAGGTCATTACATCATTAGAGTGTAACCCTGGTCACATATCATAGTCATTGAGCTCCTGCTGCTGTGTGTTTCAGGCCAGACAAACAATTGTCTATTTAAAAGTGCTATCAATGGCAGCATTGTACACCCTTCCTGTCCCTGTGTCTCAGTACAATAATGGCCACAGACTCATAACCAAAATGTTTGTTGGAAGGAGTGCAGTGTAATTTTCATGAAAGCAGTCATGTTTTTTTTTTTTTTTTTTTAATGTATATTATATTTGAAACCGAAGTGTTGCATAAATGGTTATCAGAGCAGGCTTTTTTGAACAGCAAGCTCTAATACTGTAATTAGCTGGAAATGTTAATTATAGCGTAAAATGACAGAGGATATAATAATAATTATACACTAATGCACTTTTACACTAAATTATTAAAAGGTGCTTCCATATTAAAATTCAGACAAGGCAGATGTAGACCTTTGATCATGTGTTTAAATCCTTTACCGTACAATGTATTTTTTGCCAGATGATGATATGATATTTTAGTGATATTTAGCAAATACACTAATTGTAGTTCACAGTATTTAATTTGGGTGACAGGGCTGTACTTTCAGTTGCTCAACATTGCAGTGTCATAAAACTTATTTTTCTTCATACTAAGATAAGATCCTGTTTCATACCCTATTTCATGAATGAAAACAAGAATGCACAAATAAAGCATGTAGTCAGTGTTTGCCTAATGGTCGTTTTAACGTGCACATTGAATTATCTGACATCAGTTACTTGCAATATGATTCATGTTATCTAAGTGGGAAACTAGACCTCAGAAGTATTTTATAGTTATTCTGGAAAGGGACATGCAACAGTGCTGCTGTGCAAACATTTTAAACATTAGTATATTATATACTATCTGTGATAAACAAATGGCATCCCAATTTTGAAAACACCCTTATACACCTAAAGTTGTTCTGTTTTAAGGCAGAGTTTTGCTTGTATTGCAAAGGTTAAATAGCTCAAATATTGATGACGGAAATGTATGATGTAAAATTCAACACATGCCTGGTTTCACCATCAGCTACTCAACCAGTGGACATCGAATGGAACAATTGACTCTTCTTTGTGTATGCAGAATTTTACACAAAAGGCTTAGCATTTCCCTTTGTTTTCTTTAAATGTTTAAGTTACTTTGTTTAAGGTTTGTTCATTCCCTGACCAATGATATTTTTTATTATGCTTGAAAAATTATATTTCAAATTATGATGATGGTGATTATTTTACTGTTGATTCTCACACCTCATTTTGTAAATAAAATAAATAAATAAATGTATTAAAAAATAAATAAACTCCTATACATTGAAATAAAACTTGCACTGTCCTCACCCTACATCAATACCTGCCTTTTGTAACACCCTTGTGACTGATTTAAGCAAATTTAGTTGAACATCTTCCCAAAAGAGTGGAGGGAATTATAAAAGCAAATTGGGAATAAATGTGGAATGCAATGTATTTATGACCAGGTGACCCAATACTTTTGGCAATATAGTGTATATTATATATATATATATATATATATATATATATATATATGTGTGTGTGTGTGTGTGTGTGTGTGTGTGTGTGTGTGTGTGTGTGTAAAAGATAGTCTAGGATATGCTGTACATCATTTACATTATAGTTATTATCCAGAGATGATTCAGAGGGACTGTGAATTTACAGCTGATAAAATGCTCAAGCTGTCTCGGTCTTCCTGCTTACTGCATAATACTGTGCGTACTAGTATGCCGAGCTGGTACGCCACCGTGTGGTGGTATGTGGCGCACCGCTTGTTCAGGCTGTGTAACGGTGTGTCGATTACAGTACGAGCGCTTGGACGTGCTGCGCCTCACAGTAGCGGGGGAGGAGGCCGACCAACATGCTCATACGGAACTTATCTGAGTAGCTGTCTCTTGCTGGGTTTTTATTCCCCCGACCGAAAAGTAAGCTGGCATCCTAAGGAGGCATGGCAGCGAAGGAAGACATTTACTCCAAAATCATTCCACGCAGACTCCGGCCAAACCGACACAACACCGTCAAACACGGCTCTCATTTGGACGTGCTGTTATCGATGGGCTTCCCTCATACCCGAGCGTGAGTACTGCTGCTCTCACACACTCACACACACACTAATGGCTTTCTACTGTACCTGCTTTGCTGGGGTTCAACTTCTGTTCAGCTGTTAAAAAATATCAATCTGATCAACTTATAAATACGTGACTACACAAATTAACAGATATATACAAGTATCTCTGTGTGTGTGTGTGTGTGTGTATATATATATA
>JAAIIK010000187.1:60924-82827 GCA_014706435.1 Silurus glanis
ATATATATATATATATATATATATATATATATATATATATATATATATTGCAGGGCTAGATAACTAGCCAGATCTTTGATGTTGTACAGAATGAAAGCTTTGTATTAAACATAAAATGTCACTTATTAGTTATTGTCTGTTGTGTCAAATATTTCTGAGTTTCAATAGCTTTACCTAAACGCTGTAAAATCAAAGTATAAGGGGCATCTTTTCTAGATAAATAACCTCTTAGCTAAAAAATATAGGAAGTGAAATGAACTAGCTAGCTGTAGCTAGCTAAGGAGCCTAGTAACAACTCGACTAAGCTAGGTAGTTAGCTAATTTAGCAGTTTTTTATATACTTAATATTTATGGTTGCTGGGTTAACTGATTAGTTAAATCAATTGGTAAAAAAAATTGCGATGTATACATTCGTAGACTTTATTTTTTACCTGACAACTTATTTACTCAGAGTAATGTGCTTACACATTACTTTTACATTAAATTAATTATTGTTACATCATTAGTACTTTTTTTTATTTTTTTTACTTAAGTCTATTGGATAATTTTTTTTTACCACTGGAAACAGTGTCTACTTCAGTGTTTTTTTTGTTTTTTTTAATCTATTTTCATGTTTCTGTGTTTAGTATATGCAAGGTGAGAGTGTTCTCAGAGTAATCAGGAAGTGTGGCCTTTCTGTCAGTGCACTATGGTTTAGCTTACCACTGTGGTGTACTTAAAGATAAGAAATGACTGATCTGTGTTGCCTGATGCATAAGTTGGACATAGCAATTGTGCATTTTCATGCTTAATTGTTTTTCCCTCTTTTTCTTTGCATATTAAACATGCTGCACACCACATACCCATCTATATTTGATTAAGCGAACAGGTGATTCACAGCTGTGTGGCTTACATTTCTTATTTTAGCAATATGAAAAATACCAAACCACAGTTATAATCACATTTCCATGACACCACTTGCTTTCACACTAGCAGGGGCCACTGAGGTGTTTGTCAATAATGTAAACTCCATCTTTGAACAATAAAAATGATATATTCTGCACTAGGTTAAAAGTTCCTGGGTGGGCTTTTGTGAAAGAATTGACATACTCCACTGTTCAGACCTTTGTTTCAGTGGTTTTAGGAGACTGTGACACTAAAAGGGAAGCTATAACGTACTGTGGGGTTTCACTTCAATAGTTAATTTAGCCAGTGTGAAAGCGATCTCTGGACACCTGTTTCGCAGGCCTGAGGTCTTAATGCACTCACGCAATGGGGAAGTGATTGCTGTGAATCAGACTTCAGCAATAGTTTTTAATAACCACTCTCATTGTTATAGATACACTAGTTTACATCTTAATTTTTTTTAAGAGTTCCCTTTTTCGACATTATCTACTATACTGCATTAACATGCACAAAGAAAGATAATTACTACTTTAACAATGTAATAGATATGAATCGACATATTCTATAAATGTAAATTGAAGTTAGTGTTTATTTTATCCTTTGTTAAAAAAATTAATAATAATAGTTACCTATAATGGTAAATATTATGTCCCCCAAATGTTGAAAACTCTGATCTCGGATGTGTAACTATTTGGAAATTTTTTGACAGTTAATTAGGTGAACTCGGTGTAAACTCATATATATTAATGAGTTAAATACATTATATGCAGCCGTTGACTATATTTTATATTTGGTTTATTATAAAAAAAAAAATCGTACATGTCCTTTGAAAATGTTGCAAAAATTTCATTGATGTTCACGTTTTTAGATTTAGTATCAAGTTCAGTTAAGTGAAGCTTGATATAAAGCTTTACCATTTACATGCAAATATTCTGCAGGAGGTATAGCAGTTCTAAAAAATCCAAATATGCCGTGAACCTCGTACCCTTGTTATTTTACTGGGGCGGTCGGAAATGGCACACTTTCTCCTAATTCAAATCACTCTTTGCTAATTATCTCATTAGTGAGATAATGCGTCAGGTCAGACAGCATTAATTATCCCAGATATACAAAACCCTCTATGAAACGAGTCCCTGTTGGATACAAGTCAGTTCAGACAAATTTAGCAGAAGTAAGAGCATAACTCAGATGAAATCTATTGTATAAGGTTCTCTCTCTCTCTCTCTCTCTCTCTCTCTCTCTCTCTCTTTAAAACTCATTTCAAAGGTATTAAGTGTTTTCACTGTTACCCCATATGTACAAATATGTTCTTCTATTATATCAGATGCTAATGATTGACCAAAAAAAAAAACATTTGCAATTCTGTTATTTTTCAAATCCTCAATTTGCGGAGGAAAAGTACACTCAACTTTTCTCCCACATAGCTTAACTGTTTCCACACACTCTCATGAATTCACCAGAGAGGTGTTTTAATCATCGTACAGCTCACCGTGTGAAATGTTCTCCATTTTGTCACCAGTTATGTTAAAGACACTATACAAGCACCAGTACTGTATGTCATGTCTTTGTGATTGTGAGTCACATCATGGAACACAGAGTATCACTTCTTGGCTCTGTAGCTTCATAACCCGCCCACACAGTTTTAGTCAGCTCAAGCACGAACCCCTCCCATGATAAGCCATGTGCAATAAGAAAAAAAAAAGAAACATCTATGTATTTTCTCATGTGTGATAGTGTTGCTTAATCAGGGTGGGATGGAAAAAAAAATTGAATCCGGAAAATCAATAAGGTGCAACGGTGCAAATAAATAAACAGACGAAAGAAAGGTCATCATGCCGAACATTTCCATTCTGATGCTGATGGGTGATTTTGCTATCTATTCATTTTGATATACCTATCTATGTTGATTGCAGGTTAAAGGCACTGGTTTCTACAGGAGGCAGGAATGTACAACTTGCATGCGACTGGTAAGACCCCTTTTCATTTTCTTCATGCTGTAAGCAATCATACAAAATACATTCCACCTTCAAATCTGTTTTATTTGTACTGTGTTCTGCTGCCTCCCACTGGCAACACTGTGTTTGTGTCACGTTATAGCCCTCCTAAAGAATTACAGAAAAATCCTATTCTTGCTTTAGGTTCAGACTTAGATATGCATTTAAAAAAACTTAAGAAATTATACTTTGACATCAGGGCTAAAAGAAAAAATATACAATCTTACAAATTAAATGTTGGGATTTTGCCCTCAATGGCAGAAATATAGAAAATAATCTTGCCTGTGTGAATCATTTTGAAACTATCAAGAAGTAGTTATACTGTAAAGAAAAAAAATCTAATAACATTACTGCCATTTTTCAGATGCTCTTTTCTAGAGCAACTTACAATTATCTCATTTATATTACTGAGCAGTTGAGGGTAGCAGTTTGGTGTTACTTGGATATGAATTAACGACCTTCCGATTAGAAGTTCAACACCTTTTTCGACTGACCTACCACTTTGAAAACAAATGGCTAAAACATATTTTTCTGATAGATTTACTAAAACATATGCTGGCTCATTGATCTGTCAAATATCTTGAATGACACCTTATAATTTAGCATTTTGATCTTTTCCAAAGCTCTTCTTAAGACTCCTACTCTGTAAAGACATTCGGGATTTATTAATCTATATGTCAGTTCGATAGTCTGTCTGTCTGTCAGTTGGTAGCATGGCTGTCAGTTGTTTAGTCAAAATTGCCAGTCAATATTTCGTCAGTTGATATGTCTGTCGGTTTGTTGGTCTACATGGCTGTCCTTTAAAATGTCTGTTGGTCTGTCTGTTGGTCAGTTAGTCTGGCTTTCAGCCAGCTGAACAGTTTGCCCATCTGTCCGTCGATCCAGTCCTGGTGACTTGTGCTTTTTTGGTGTACATTGAAGCCCATTAGAAGACTATTAAAAACAGCGGCGTCACTTGATCCCAGTCTTATTCACTGTAAGTGGAGAAAGATGATGTTTTAGAGCTATGGACTTTCAGTATTCCAGTTTATTTTGATTTATGCAAAGAAATTGACATTAGCATGAACTGCTTCTGAGAAGCGCTTGGTGTTTGTTCAACCCATGCACTGATTCGTCCAAAAAATGCCAGTAGGTCAATTAGTAATTCTAAATTGCCTCCAGAAGTAAATGATTGTGTGAATTGTGTGATTGTATTGAATGAATATAAGTGAATTTATTCAAATTCTTCGGGCAACTTATAGTTACATAACCATCATTTTCTGTGATATATTGTAAAGATATATAAGGGACACATAATCTACTGTTTCCATCTCTGCAGGCTTTTCTCCCATATAGATGATCCTTTCCTGGATGACCCCTTACCCAGAGAGTATGTATTGTACTTACGGCCGAGTGGCCCCCTTCAGAACCAGCTGGCTCACTTCTGGCAGCAGTCACGCCTCACATGTGGCAAGAACAAAGCCCACAACATATTTCCTCACATCACACTCTGTCAGTTCTTTATGGTGAGCCTTTTCCGGGTATTTATTTTCATAAATGGTTCTTGAGATGATATCCTGTTCTAACTATTTTATATAGTGGTGCAGTTGGTATCTTTGACAGCTAATAGCTCCGGGATCCCCAGTTTGATCTTCAGCCTAAGTTCATTTGTAATTTGAGTATGCCATTGACTTTAAATTAATTCAGGGTATGAATGGGTGTGTGATATGACTTTTATGAGTTTTAGGCTACTAAATTAACAGACGCCAATAATGATATGCAACTGATTCCCAATGTTGAAAATGTGTACTCTCCTTCTCTGTGTTCATTTTACTAATACTGTACATGCTGTCCATGATATAAATCTATTGTTTTGTAACTCAAAGGCTTTTTGTTATCCTTTAAGCATGTACTATATACTGTATAATATATATAAATATTATATCCTGAACTTGTGTTACTGTTGAAATCACCACACAAAACTAAAAATCGAGAACAACACAAAACAATTATATACAAATCTACATATATGACATAGTATATAGAAATGATCTTTAATGCTTTAATGATTTGATGTAGGCATGATAAGTCGTTATGTTAATATATATTATGGCTCACTGATATGACAAATGCCTTGAATTAAACCAAATTTTGTTTGTTTATTTATTTATTTTATTTTAATAAATGCCTTTCTTTAGAACATTTTATACCACCTTCTGTAAAGACATTCAAGGTGTGCATTCCTGGTGGTCTTGCCTTTCCTGCTGTACATTGTGAAAGAAGCCCATTTTAAGAACAACAGTGTCACGTCAGCAGTGTCCCAGTTTTATTCACTGTCAGTGGTGCAAGGAGATGATTTGAGCTATGGTCTTTCAGTATTGCAGTTTATTGTGATTTATGTAAAGAAATTAAATAGCCAACCCACGAATATGTTCATTTTTTCTGTGTTCTCTGGATTCTCCAAAAAAATACCAGTAGGTCATTTGGCAATTCTAAATTGCCTCTAGGAGTAAATGATTGTGTGAATTTCTAGTTACTGATTATGAATTTATTTAAATTATTTGAGCTACTTATACTAACATAACCATCATTTTCTATTATATGGTATAGAGCACATATATAATTGGTAAGGTTTAATGCATAGATGTGGGAATGTCATTATGGACATATTCAGTCTACACCACAACTGGTCCAGTTTCTGCATAGGTTTGAGCTGAAGAGGATTTCCATTTTTTTTCCCATGTTTTTGACTCTTTGTTGCCAAAAATAAACATTTCTAAGTGTTGTTAGAATAATATGTCTCTAGCCATATTTTGCGGTATATAACAAGGTTATCATTTTTCTCATATTTCTCTTTTGTCTAGTGTGCAGACAGTAAAGTTGAAGCTCTGTGTGGGGCTTTACAGTCCACAGTTAATCAGTGGAGAGGCCGCTTTCCTAGCCCTTTGCCCTTAGAGCTCTACACCTCTTCCAATTTTATCGGTCTCTTCGTTGAGGAGCAGGTGGCTGAGACCCTGAGGAAATTTGCTTTCGACTTTGCTGCAGAAGCTGCCACTAAAGCAGGTAGAACTATATAGATATAAAGGGCAATTGATTAGACTTCATCTCGCAGCCTTAATATATATTGGTAATAATAGTGAGTTTTACCAATTCAGAGCAACAGAATCATTACAGGCATCTCTGGAAGCCCAATATCACACTCACCTGTTTTAATACTCTTACTGTTATTTATAAGACATTAACACACTGATTATTTCTTTTTTGCTTTGTAAATTTTTATCTTCTTTTTCTCCCTTTCCATGGTTCTCTGTTCTTGAGAGAACAGATTTTTTTCATTGTAAATTGCCACCTTGATGAATCACTTAATTGTGGATCATTCACTGATTTAAATGATCACTTCACTATATTTTAAAGGAAAATAATTGTAAAACGATGTGAGCTAATGGAAACATCTGGTCATCTCACAGATGTACAAGTGGAGCCACATAAGAAGCAGCTACATGTGACTTTAGCTTACAACTTTCCAAGCAGCCACTTTACTTCTTTGGAGAAATTGGCGAGAGGAATCGAAGTCAAGCTTAGTTGTGATTGGCTCGCTGTTCTTTTCTCACGTGACATTAGATATGCAAATCATGAGGTAGGTTTTGTGAGTAATTCTGAAAGTCAATGACTGCTTGAATCATTCTGGTTTAATTAGACCCAGATTAATCCTGCTTAATACAGAACTAAATAACTTTATGCAACATAATAGATATTTAGATAGTATAGTATGAAATATTGATATGCCCAAATACATTCTCTTTTTTTTTTTGCCAGACTCTAAAGGTGATGTACCCATATGTTCCTCAAAATGAAGACGAGCTAGAGCTGGTACCAGGGGACTTTATATTGACCTCTCCAGTGGACCATATGAGCACCAGTGAGGGATGGGTGTATGGCACCTCTCTGAGCACAGGGCTTTCCGGGCTGCTTCCTGAAAATTATATTAATCGGGCTGATGAGTGCGACACCTGGGTTTTCCATGGGTGAGCATGTTTAACACTTACATTCTGTCTTTTCAAATGATTTTACATAGAGGAGTATTTCACAAAACCTTGGCATAGTATGAGAGACATTTACATACTTATTCACACACAATCAACCTAGTCCACCTAGTGGCATATTTATTAGGCAAAAGCCTCATGAAATGCATGTGGAGGATATGCACAGAAATGACACTAACAGCAAATTAAGTAAATGAATTATATACAGTCTTTTTTTTTATCAAAGTCAAAAAGATCTAAACATAAACTTAGATCCAATTACTGTTCCACTGTTATAGTATTATCACAGACATGTTTAAACATCAGAAGAAAGTTACTCTTTTTCCATTAAAAACAGGTCGCACTCATTCTTCAGTGCCTTGCCTTCAGAAAAAAGCAACAAAGAGAGCAGAACACTGGATGGCCTGCTCAGCATTCAGTGCCTAGAAAACTCAAAAGCTGGAGATTCATCTATTATGAATGTAGTCTGCCAACCTATGCAGGTGCCATTTTTACAATGAATACCAATTACTGTCAGATAACATAATTATGATGTTAAATGCAATGTATGCAATCCACTGCTAATTTCTTTAACAGCCAAGAATAGTATTCTCTGATTCTTTTCAGATCTTACGAAGGATTCTTGCATCTAGATAAATAAGGTGCAATAAAGTCAAGCTTGACTGCAGAATGCTTTGTTTTGGTACAGGTACTTAGAATGAACAGTCACTCGCAGTCCCCTAAAAGAACTCTGTTTGTTTGTCGTCATGGAGAGAGGATGGATGTGGTCTTCGGAAAACACTGGTTCTCACAGTGCTCAGATGCCAAAGGTAGTGGGACTTATACCTCTAACTAGAACTCTCTCACTTCTACACATGCATAGATA
This sequence comes from Silurus glanis, assembly GCA_014706435.1. Classification (NCBI taxonomy): domain Eukaryota; kingdom Metazoa; phylum Chordata; class Actinopteri; order Siluriformes; family Siluridae; genus Silurus; species Silurus glanis. Next base: position 68,691 of record JAAIIK010000187.1, read on the forward strand.
AAGAGTGACTTCAGCCCAATAGTCCAATATGGTCTTTCTGCAGGCAGATATGTGCGAAGTAACCTGAACATGCCCCCTTTTCTGCCTGCTTGGGGTGGAAACCGAGATTATGACATGGACGCTCCTATTACAGTATTTGGAGCAATACAGGCCAGAACTGTGGGTATGTGGGAACTTCTCCCTCTACAGTTTTTACTAACTAGAAAGTTCAGTGAAGCTTTAAATGTCTGATTGTGTGTTGCAGGTGAGGCATTACTGGAAAATAATATTACTATTGACTTTGTTTACTGCTCGCCCAGCCTCCGCTGTGTCCAAACAGCCCATGAGATTCTCAAAGGTAATAGATTAATTAGTATTTACTATCCATTCCTGCCACATGTAAAACCCATCATACCCAGCAAATGTGTATTTATTTGCAAGAACCACACACATTTAGTTCCAATTTGCTTTTATAATTCCCTCCTTTTCTGGGAAGATGTTGCACTAGATTTTGGAATGTGCTTGTGGACATTTGTGTTTATCAGCCACAAGTGTGTTAGTAAAGTCCGGAACTGATGTAGGGTGAGGAGGCCTGTGGTGCAGTCAGTGTTCCAGTTCATCCCAAAGGTGTTCAATAGGGTTAAGTTGCACAGGGGCATTGGCATGCTGGGACAGGTTCAAGTGAACGCAAAATTTGATTATACTGCATCCAAAGACGTCCTGTACAATTGTGTGCCTCCAGCTTTGTGTTAACAGTTTGGAGAAGAACCACATATGGCAGGAAAAGTCAGGTGTCCCAATACTTTTGTCCATATAGTGTATATAGGTATACATCCATAATATTAAAACCACATACATGTGACTTGAATAACATTGATTATCTTGTTACCTATTAGGGGTGGGCTATGTTAGGAAACAGGTAAACAGTAGTTATGAGTGATTCTAGAAAAAGCTAATCTGTGATGGCTGGACAATTGGATCAGAGCACCACCAAAATGGCAGGTCTTATGGGGTGTTCCCAGTCTGCACTGATTATACCTACCAAAAGAGCTTCAAGGAATGTCAACCGGTGAACCGGTGATCAGGTAATGGGTGCCTAAGGTTCATTATTTGTGCTTGGGTAGCACAAATTGCTGAAATGCTCGCTATGGCAGAAAGCTGTCAGAACACAAGACGTCCACATATGGGCTAGTTATACTGTAAGTTATATAGTTACAGTATACGGTAAGTTTTTGGGTCCACAGAGCCAGGTAGCATCATTATTGACAGAGATATTCAGCCTCTCCCTAGAACAGTCACTGAATATTGCATGCTTTAAACAGTCCATTACTGCTCAGTAGCTCCTGGTTCTATAACCTCAAATGACTGTAAAAGACTGTGGAGAGGACGTTACTCATAATCTCACACTCCGGTGCTCATGTTAGTTCTCACTCTTCAGTGTTCTGTATTGTTTTAAAGATTTATAATCACACTCTTGATGTCACCCAAATGCAGAAGGGTTTCCACTTTTGGGTCTGGTTCCTCTCAAGTTTTCTTCCTCATATCATCTGAGGGAGTTTTTCCTTGTCACCATGGCTGCTTATCAGGGATAAATACACATCATTTACCTTAACTGTTAAATTCTGTAAAGCTGCTTTAAAACAATGTCTGTTGTGAAAATCGCTATAGAAATAAACTTCACTTGATTGACTTGTTCCTGTCACAAAGTGATAATGGCAGGCAGGCTGGGGTTTCTATCACCCAGTAGCCCTGACCTTTGTGATGTGATAAAGTGCATTGAACGACTGCTCGGAGACTTTATCACCTCTTCATTACCTGAAACCTTGGACCCATTACAATTCACATATGGTCCAAATCTACCAACTTCATCATCAACATGTAGCCTTCTGCCATATGAACATCAGGAAACTGTTTGTTGACTACAGTTGAGCATTTAACAGTATACTTCCTTTAAAACCCAACAAGTTGGGGGGCCCTAGATCACAAGCAGCACAGGTGGGCAAATGTGTCTCACCACCCTCACCCTTAGCATTAGAGCACCCACAGGGTTGTATCCTGAACCTCCTGCTGTACTCCTTGTACACTCATGATTATGTGGCCGCCACTGTCACGTTTGCTAAAGACACTGTTGTAGTAAGCCTGTTCTCAGTATCTCAACCAGGCTATCTGAAGTATATTCAAAGCCTGCAGAACTTGTGCCAGGAGACCTCTTGAACATCAGCAAGACCAAAGAAGTTGATTGTGGACAGGACACACCAATATTTTGGTGTTTACATCACACACAGGAACCTTCATTGCCTGGTCTGAGAACAGCACCAAGCAGGATAAACTGTAACAATTTGAGGAACATTCCAGCTGTTAACTTTTCCCACATTTCCCAGATCTCAAGCCAATCAAGCATCAATACAATGCATTGGACAAACAAGCTAATATCGTGGTGCCAGACACCACAACACACCTTCATAGGGCTTGTGGAGTCCCATGTCTTAAAGGGTCAGAACAGTTATGTTGATTCAAGGGACACCGTATTAGGCAGGTGCTTGTTAACCCTTATCATTTATGTCTGTACTTTAAGAGTCACTAACAGCTGGAACCAAATTCCTTGTGTGTGTCAACACACTTGGACAATAAACCTGATTCTGATTCTGATACTGATTCTGATCATTGCATATTTAAATATATACATTGCTATCTCACCAATGATCGCACCTTGCCCGTCAGTTATCTTTTGCAATTTTAACCCTTAACTGAACTTCCTTCAAAAGAATAAGCTCTATCTTATTTGAAATACCACTGAAAGATTTCTAACAAGTTTCAGAAGAACACCTTTAAATTCATCTTCATTAACCACATCATGATGGAGCTGCAATCTATCCAGGGATGCTGGGTGTGAAGTAGGAGTACAACCTGACTGGGATGCCAGTCTAGTGCAGTGTGTGAGAAATGGGAGGAAAAATAGTGTTACTAAAAGAACGAATGTAAAATTACGCACCAATCCATCTAGAACAAGGGTGTCCAAACTTCTCCGCAAAGGGCCGGGGTGGGTGCAGGTGTAATACCAAATTCTACCTGTTTAAACCTAATCATTTTCATTTTTAACAACTACCTTGTTTGGCTGAAATAAAAGCCTCCACACCTGCCTTTTGCGGAAAATATTGGACATCCCTGATCTAGAAATAAACCCATATTACTGTTCCTCAAGATGGCAGTATAGGTTTTACTTTAACACTTTTTATGTTTACTTTGAATGTGTGGGATCAGCTCATGATTACATCAATGCATAATATACCTTATTATATACCTTTTTAAAATTGTGAATATTTTGAATTATACATGAATACATTTAATATAAAGAAAAATGTATACATTTCTTATTTTATTTTGTGTGTTATCAATACCCAGAATACATTTTTACACTCTTTCCAAAACACAATGTTTTTTTTTCCTTTTTCCTTTACCATGTACAGGTATGAAGCAGGATGGGAAGTTGAGGACACGAGTGGAGCCAGGGTTATTTGAATGGACCAAATGGGTCTCTGGAAATTCTTTACCTGCATGGATATCTCCTATAGGCCTTGCTGCAGCCAACCTCAGTGTTGACACAACATACAAGTACAGACAAATCACCTGAATATTATTTAATAGTATATTTTTTTTTTACATGTTACATACCATGCAATTATTATGAGAATAATCAATGATCACAAGAGGAAATATTTCTATATTCACAGACCTCATGTCCCTATTACTAAACTAAATGTGTCAGAATCCTATGACACCTACATGAGCCGCAGCTACAGAGTGACCAAAGACATCTTGACAGACTGCAAAAATAAGGGTGATTGCCAAATAAGTGTGCTTTTCTAATCAGTTTATGGTTGTGCTACAAGCAAGTGCTCAGTGTGCTTTTGTTTCATAGGAAACAACATTCTTATCGTGGCCCACGCGGCATCTCTAGAGGCCTGCACTCGCCAGCTTCAAGGCCTCACCCCACACAACGCCAAAGAGTTTGTCCAAGTTGTCAGAAAAGTGTGCTTCTTCTTTGTTATTGTTCAGAATATTATGCATAGCATTTAATAACCATTCCTTAGTCCTTATCTCTATGTTAATTTATGTAGCACCAAGGTCCTAGAGAATCGTTGTTTATTGTGTACTGAGTCAGCTATATATGGTTAAAATAACAATAAATGCATCTTCACTTGACTTCTTGACTTGATACTCCTATCCTATTTTTCATTAGATAATTGCAAATGTATAATATTAAAGTGTTCATTTCTCTTACCAGATTCCATATCTGGGTCTTTGTGCATGTGAAGAGCAAGACACTGGTGTGTGGCAGCTGGTAGACCCACCTATCCTCCCCCTCACACACGGACCCAATCACAGTTTCAGCTGGAGAGATACTCTCCAGCAGGAATGACATTCCCTGACCTTGTCTGCTAACAACTCTGGAGGGCTGTGCATCCTGCTGTTTTAGGTGCACTGGAACTGATCAACATTATTTTTTATACTTGTGTGATTAATCTCTGGGACAATAACACCATGTTTTATGTTTACAAGACAAATAGGGGCAGTAAACAAATGGATGCATTTTATTTAAATACATAAATATTTAAAGTTTTTTTTCTCAGGGCATTGGTAATTACTCTTAGAAGTTAAGGGTTAAGGCACATGACCAATGGCACAAACTGCATAAATTCACCCAGAATGTCTACTTACATGAGTTTGCGGACAGAACCATAAAACAGGCCATTCTCTTAGTAATGGAGTGTTGTATAAAATTGTTTCTTGAATTTGATTGGCAGAGTAAGACCTGCAACCGTCTTAGCACTTTTGATAATCATGCTATGCATATAAACTTAAAAAATACGTTGTATTACAGTGTATTTAGGCACTGCTTTGTGGTTTTCTTTTCATTTCTGTAAGTCAATAAAGACCCTTCACTAATAATCAGCCTACCATTTATTTGAATGCACAAATATGCTGAGGTCTTGCTAGCTAAAATGTTTGTTCTTTATAAGGAGAAAGGAGCCCTGTTGTCCTTTCGCATTGGATAAAAACATTGGGCAATGTGACAGCTGGATGAACTCCAAGAAGAGCACACATCTTTAATACAAGGGTTTTGTTCAGTCCACATGGAAATTGCAGAAGCTTGATTATAGCACACAGAGTACATTATTGACCCCAAAAGGAACTTGCAAATATATGTCAACACACCCCTGGCTGTTTTAAAAATACCAAGCAATATTTTTGAAATTACAACATACAAGAAGCCAGTGAAAAACAAACATTTTAGGGAAAAATATATACAACGGATTTGGGAAGTTTAGGGGGATAGAAATCATAAAATGTTTGTTTTTCACTAACTTGTATGTTGTCATTTCACATTGAGGACAAATAAAGACATATACTTTGGTTTAGTATTTTTTCATCACAAAAACCTGCCATTTTAACAAGGAAGATTAAATGCCCAGTTGCATAAGTGTACAACCTTTTATAAATAGAAATATGGTGTGACCGTTTTCAGAATGGACTAATCACTTTTTATATCGGGTTCAAAAGTATATCATACAGTGGGTTGAGTTGCAATAGACTTCATAAAACAGGAGTCATTCGGTTTGGGTGTCTACTGATGCTCCTGTACCTTCTGCCAGGGGACTATGGGATGGATAAAAAGGGTCATCCACAATGCTGGTTAATTTGCAGATGTAGCAGTTACTGTTTGAAGTGTTGATGATCGGTAGAGAAACCCTGCTGACCTTTCAGCTGTTCTCACAATACACTAGGGACTTTTGGCTTCATGTAATGCATATTCTACAGCTTAATGTAAATGCATCCCAGAACCAGTATAAGGTGGCTCTATGATCCATTTATGTTTCATGTAATTAATAAATGAACATTAGATTTATCTATGCTAATGGTGTCAGCAAGCTCTAAAAATAATTTATTTATATTCATGCATGTACAGCAATGTAAAAAAAAAAAGTACACCCTCTTGGAATTTCTTGCTGCTAATCAATATAGGAATGGTTATAAGGTCATTTCCAAACAATTTAAAACTCACTATTCTACACTGTGGAGATTATTTAAAACCAAGACAGTTGCCAATCTTCCTAGGAGTGGATGCCCTTGCAAGTTCACCCCAAGGTCAAACCCAAAGAGTTACATCTCAGACTCCAGAGACCTCAGTTAGCATGTTCATGATAGTAATAGTAAATTAGAAAAAAGACTTTGTTTGAAGGCTTGCTCAGAGAAAGCCTCTTCACTCTAAAAAGAATATGGCAGAATGTTGCAAGGTTGCATCTGAACAAACCACAAGCTTTCTAGAACAAAGTTCTTTGGACAACTGAGACCTAAGTTTTGCTATAATGCCATGTTTGACAAAAAACAAACACAGTATATCACCACCTCATACCAACTATCAAGCATGTTGATGATTTGGGACTGTTTTTACGGCCACAGAACCTAGTCACCTTGTGGTCATTGAGCTGACCATGAAATCCTATGTATAAAAAATACTCTAGAATCAGATGTGAGGCCATCTGTCTAAAGCTTGGGCCAAAATATGGTCATGCAACAGGACAATTATCCCAAACACACTAGTAAATCTACAACAGATTGGCTGAAATCAGGGTTTTGCAGTGGGCCAGTCAAAATTCAGACCTCAACATGATTGAATTGTTTTACCTTAAGAGAGCTGTGCATTAACAAATGGCTGCAAACCTCAATAAACTGAAACAATGTTGTAAAGAAGAGTAAGCCAACATTCCTCCACAATTGTCAATAACTGATCAAATCATTTAAAAAAGTTATTGTTTTTCTAAAGGTGGTTCTACAAGCGACTAATTCATAAGCTGTACTTAATTTTTCACACAGATTCTCGATTTTTTCATTTTTGTAAAATAAATAATGATACAGTGTAGAAGGTCATGTTTTGTTGCTCATTTGTGGTTGTATTTACCTAATTCTAAGGCCTAAATAGGACCAGACAATTATTATGTCTTGATACATAAAACCACAGAATTCAAATATGGCATACTTTATTTTTCACATGACGGTAAAAATAATTGTATTTCTCAACCAGTATTAGGTGGTTCTGTTTTAAACTATGTACAAAGAATGTGGAGTCAGGGGCTTGAATTTTCAAAAAGCTCTGTTAAAAAGAAATAATAATCAGCTGTAAATCTTTCTTACTTTTTTTAATGTCATTGCTGTCTTTTAGTATGTGACTTGTTCCCTGATCAACTAGAGATATTGGTTTTCCAATTCCAATGTTGTCCTCACCCTAGAGGTCTCAAATTAAATTGGACTAAAAGTGTTTAATCTCTGAATTAACCAGGAGGTGCCAATTTAAGTTCAACTGGATACTAATATACTTTTTAGCTTGTTTTACTAATACAGATACATTACTCACAGTAAGTAAAAGCATCATTGTTTCAATGTGCCTTGTCAGATATATTTCTGCTCCCATTGTGGTAAGGAGTGCTTCTTTGACCATTTATCTCTTACCACTTCCTGCAGAACTGCTGCTCAGTAGATCTTTTTTGTTTTTGCACCGTTCTGTGTAAACTGTACAGAATATTATGCATCCCCATTTCCAAAAACAAAGTTGCCATTCTGTGTAAAATGTAAATAAAAACAGAATACAGTAGTTTGCAAATCTAGAACATTAACTTATCAGATGTTTAAACTAAGACAATGTATTATTTTAGGGAAAAATATATGATAATTTTGAATTTGCAACAAATCTCAGAAAAGTTGGAATGGACCAACAAAAAGTGGAAAAGTAGGTTTTACTAACAAGAAATAACTGGATGCAACTAATTATGTCAATTTGCAACATATGGTCAAAGAGTACCTAAGAGAGGCAAAGTATCTGAGGAAATTGGGAAAGGTGCACCAATCTGTGAAAAACTGTGGCTACAAATTTTGGTACAATTTCAGTATAATGTTCCTCTGAGGAAATTTCTGTATGCATGCGACAGAGGCAAAATTTTATTTTGGAGGCCCGTGATATTGATGTCTTTAGTCAGTGCGGCATAAAAAGTAGGCATGATTTTGTAATTCATTCCCATCATGGGCTCAGAAACAGCTCCAGCCATTTTTGTCTGTAAACACAGTTTGCCATGCCATCCACAAATGTAGGTTAAAGCTATATCATGCAAAAAAGTCATATGTGAATATGATAACACTTAACACACACTCATTACTCATCTCAATCCATTCCACCATCATCTATTTATTATTATTTATACTTGACTGTACTACACTTTAACTGCTGTTTTTTGCACCTTTCACTGTATTACTGTTTACATGCCGTCTTTTGCACCTCGACTACTATATTGTTTACATGCTTTTTTTTTTTAAATTTATTTTATTTTATTTTATTTTTTTTGCACCTTCAACTTTATTATATTATACTACACTGTTTACATGCTGTCTTTTGCACCTCTTGACTGCTGCTGTATTTTTGCACTACATTGTGTTTCTTATATTCACTCCTGGGTATAGTTTCTACAGTTCACAGTACTGTATAACCAAAGTATACAGTAGGTTTACTAGTCGGCGCTATCTTGGTTTTGTGTCTTGTCTTGTGTTGTCTGTCTGTACTGTTTTTTGTCTGCACTGTTTGCACCAGGTTGCACTCGATGCACTTTATGTACCTTGTGTTGTGTTGTAGCTTTATGTTGTTGTTTAGTGTAGCACCAGGGTTTCGGAGGAACGTTGTCTCGTTTTTACTGTGTACTGTGTACCACTGTGTATTGTAGAAATGACAATAAAAGCCTCTTGACTTGACTTGACTTGATTCAGAAATGCTACTGCCTTCTCTTGGCCAAAGCTTATATAAAATGGACTGAAGCAAAGTGGAAAACTGTTCTGTAGTTAAATAAAACGAAATTTGAAATTCTTTTTTGAAACTATGGATGTCTTTCAGACTAAAGAGGAGAGGGACCATTTGGCTTATCAGCGCTCAGTTGCATCTTTGATGGTGTAGAGGTACATTATTGCATAGGGAATGGGCAGCTTTCACATTTGGAAAGGTACCATCAGTGCAAAAAGGTATATACAGATTTTTGAGCAAACAATGGCAGATGACATCTTTTTAAGAGAAGGCCTTGCATATTTCAGCAAGACAATGTTAAATCACACATTGCATCTATTACAAACAGCATTGCTTCATAGTAAAAGAGTCCAGGTGCTTTCTGAAAACTGAAAACATTTAGTGTATTATGAAACAAATTTTTTTTTTTAAATATGACACTGGATGGTTGAGTAGGTGGAATCCTGTGTCAGACACAAATAGGACATTCCTCTCCTAAAACACCAGGAACTGGTCTCCTCAATTCGAAAAAGAAGTTTAACACCAGTCTGTATATTTGCTACACAATAGTAAACTGTACCAACTTTTTTGAGACGTGTTATGGCCATCAAATTCAAAATTCCCTAATGTTTTCCTCAGGCCTGTATTAGCATGTTTTTATACATTGCACAGCTGTCACAAGAATGATTACACAATTTATGAAAGAGCAAGGTGTCCCTGTTAAAATGCCAAGTGAGTGTATTTTGAGACAGCTAGGGAGCTACCCTGATGCATTTAAAATTTAAACAATTGCAGGAATAGTAAGACTGATTTCGGGGCTGTATAGCACACTTTGCCCTAAGGGGTCTAAAGGATCTTTAATCACATTGTAATGAACCCTAGGCGCTTAGGTAAAATCCTTTACTGACTAATTACACGTTGTAAGCAGCCCCTTTCTCCCTATGGTTTTCAACTGACACCTGTAGTATTTCAGTGTGTGGGCAGTTGGATTTTTCCTTGATTTAACGCAGTGATTGATAAAAGAAGTAGCCAGATAGATGTCTGGGGCCTTTCATTCCTCTAAAAATCCAAGTCATTATCTGAGAGCTTCGAATCTCTGCAATCTAATAATGCTCTCTGTGTTCTTTTCAAGCTTTTAAACAAATTTGTGATTGATTGCTAATTATCAGTGATGGAGCCTCTAGAGACTGCACTTTCCCATTTCAAGCTTCTGTTCCTATCTGTAAACTGTTTGAAAGGGCCTATAACTTTCGGGAGTCAATACGCAGCCACCAGACAGTTGAGTGATCATTGATGGCCTTTGCCAATACTGGAAATTGCTTCTCAACAAAAATAAACCACCCAACACATAAATGTCTAGCCCGGTTTTGATAGTGCTTTAGTCCACACTCAACATGGATATTGCTGTTATTGAACTCCTTATTGGGTATTTGTTTAATACCTTCCTCCCCAAGCACTTTGCTTGACAGATCTACGCTCCTTAATTGCATGACCATTGATTTCAACTCCAGTCAAAGAGAGAGAGAATCTGGGAGAGAAAATGCCCTCCTAAAGACTAGACATATATAAGACGTTTCAGAGCTGCAAGAACAGAGAGTAAAACGACTAGGGCTAGACTAGGTATCTAAAAAGGTGGTACCAGGTGGCTTCTAATTTCTGGACATTTTCTTTTCCAAATGGCATTTTTCAATTTGACTATTCAGATACATTAAAGGCTAGCTGTAATCCTATTTTAACTGTTTATCACAGGGTAGTTATTTAAAGATCTTATCTGTATTGCACACTTAAGTGGAACTTGGGTTGAAAATTAAAGGCTGTTGAAGAACATGTGCAGAGCATGAAGAGGTGAGTGATTTAAACAATTACTTTTTTTTAATGTATGCATGAAAATATAAACTACGCCTTGCATTTTAATTTCTATTCAAATGCCACAGCTTCTTATTTACTTTTAACCCCTTTTTTTGACAGATAATTTACTGTTTTACATAACACAATTATAATTTTTCTTTAATGTACTGAGTGCTACTAGCGACCTCGACTTGCTTCTCAGAAAATGCAGTACCTTTCAGTAATTTCATGCACATGTTCTATTCAGTGCCAGTAGGAGGCAGTAGAGCTTTACAAAGACTGCATGACCACTATGTTTTTTTGTACATAGAGCAAATGCAATGCAAAGTTTCCCTATAACTCAAACTGTTAAACTTCTGGAATTTTCACACCCAACATTAGAGTGTATTCAGAATAGTGCAATAAAAAACATAGTAAGTATCAAGTTCTGTGGATGGAATCTTCTTATTGATGGTCTTTAAAGATAGGTTAAAGCTGACAGAATTGCTATGGTAACTAAGATAATCATTCACTACAATTGTGGTGAGCAGAAAAGCAACTCAGAATGCACAGCACATCAATACATCAAGGCAGATGGGCTACAACATTATATAACCACATTAGGGGGTACAGTTCTGTCAGTCAAGAACAGAAAGCTGAAGCTGCAGTGGGCACCAAATCAGGACAGTGGAAGATCAGAAAATGTAACATATTAGTCTGATGAATCTTGATTTCTGCTGAGGCACACAGATGGTTGGGTCAGAATACTAACAGCATGAATCCATGGACTCAACCTGCCCTTAGTTAACAGCCTGGGCTTTTGGAGGTGGTGTAATGGTGTGGGAAATGTTTTCTTGGCACAGTTTTGTGCCTGTAAATACTAATCAATCATTGCTGAAATGTCATAGACTACACGCTATGCATTTCTTCATGGCCACAATTTACTCATGGCTAATTTTAATGTGATAATGCATCATGTTACAAAGCAAAGGTCGTCTCAAATTGGCTTCCTTCAGTATTCTTCAGTGGCCTGAAATGAAACGACATGGACCAGAATCTCAAATGTATTTTACCATGATTTTGCTAAATCCATGCAATAAGGAATTCAAGCTTCTTTAAGAGTAAAGGAAGGCTTAACCTAGTATTAGTACAGTTTTTCTATAGTTTTTCTAAATGTTTAGTGAGTGTATTAATATGTTTCCTTGCACTTTACTCCCCTTATGTTTAGCAATCTGATTTCTTTTCTTATTGTATTTTTTAAAGTGGAGTGAATAAATAAGAGGGTTCAAATTATACTGTCTTCACACGAGACACTAATCAGGTTCAAATGAATTTATACTGTAAAGAAAGAAGGCTTTATAAATATATATATTAAATGTTTCTTTTGATCAATTTACAAAATGAGCAAACGAAAGAAAATTCGGAATCAAATCAATATATGATGTGACAACACTGGCTTTTAATTATTACATTTGCACACTTTGTGCACTTGCACAAAGTGGTGGATTTTGTAGTAGTCAGGTGCATAATTGACCAATAATAGGTGCTAATGATCATCAGTTTTATATGTGGGTTGAAACAAAGTCATTTACTGAAACAGAAACAGCTGTGTTGGAGGCCTAAAACTGGTTGAAGCCAAACTCGGCTACTAGGGTGAGGTTGTGGAAGACAGTTTCATGTGACAGGACATACACCATGGCAAGACTGAGCACAGCAACAAGCAAAATGCAAAAGGTAGTTATACTGCATCAGAAAGATCTCTTCCAGGCAAAGATTTCAAAGCAGACTGGGTTTTCAATATGTGCTATTCGAAGCACAAAGAAATGAGCAATATTGAGGACTCTAGATGCAGTGGTCACCCTAGAAAGGTTAAAGCAGCAGATGAAAGACACATAAGACACACAGAAGATGTCAATCAGTGCCATCAGCAAAGAACTGCCGTAAACCAGTGGGACCTAGGTACACCTATCTACTGTCTGGAGAAATCTGGCCAGAAGTGGTATTAATGAAAGAAATGCAGCCAAAAAGCCATACCCCCATCAAGGAAAGTGACTCATATCTGCATTAAAAACATCGGAAATGGGGTGCAGAAACATGTCAGCAGGTATTCTGGACTGATGAGTCAAAATCTGAAATGTCTGACTGTAGCAGCAAGTTGTTTGTCAAAGGGCTGGAGTGAGGTAAGATAATGTGTCTGGAGCCAACAGAGAAGCGATGGTGGAGGGTCCTTGCAAGTTTGGGGCTGCATTTCTGCAAATGGAGTTGTAGATTTGAACAGAATTAATGGTGTGCTCAATGCTGAGAAATAGAGAAAGATACCGGTAGCTACAGATCTATCATGCAATACCAGCAGGGAGGCATCTGATTCCCAAATTTATTCTGTAGCATAAAAAAGACCCCAAACATACAGCCAGTGTCATTAAGGTCAATTTTCAGCATAGAGAAGAGCAACAAGTCCTGGAAGTGATAGTTTGGCCCTCACTGAGCCTTAATCTTAAGTTTATTGAGTCTGTCTGAAATTATATAAAAAGACAGAAGGCTTTGAAGCAGCCTAGATCCACAGAAGATCTGTGGTTAGTTCTCCAAGATGTTTGAACCAACCTCTCTGCCGAGTTCCATCAAAAATAAAAATAAACTATTAACACTCCTATTTTTGAAAGCAGTCTTAATTTATAGCTTTTTTTTATACCTGTCTAAAATTTTTGCACAGTACTGTATAGTGGTAGACGAAGTACAGAAACCATGCACTTGAGTCAAAGTAGAAACACCCTATGTGAAATATTACTCCAGTAAATGTAAAAAGGCTTTCACTTAAGTAAAAGTTAAAAGTATTTGCACTCAAATGTACTGAAGTATCCAAAGTACTATCATTTATTATGGTTATAATATCCTATAATCATTTTGTTCACAAGATGTTTGCTTAATTAAGTCAGTTTATATAAAAAGGCTGTACTGTTACTCTTAGCATACTAATCTATTAATAGAATGATATTAATTAGTCAAACACTGATTGATATCTATAAAAATTATCATGAGCCCAAAAGCTTCAATTCAACCACTTAAAAATAATTTTGCAAATAAGGCCACGGGTGTTGTGGCAAGGTCGAGTTAGGAGTTTCTCCCATCATTTATTCCTTGCAAAATGTTTTGCTTGCTGTCGAACTGATGCTGAACTGTATATTCGTGCTAAGTAGATACCACCAAGCAAGTTCAAAACAAGTTCAAAACAGAGCGTGCGGTCTACCCTGATGGGTGGCATGCTGTGTGCTTGACCAGTCAAGTTTTTATCCACTCATAATTAAAAAGGAACGATTGATTGTGCAAAATGTAGTTGGGTAAAAAGTGAGATATTTGACTTTGAAATGTAGTAAAGTTAAAGTCTCCCCAAATGGAAATACTTTGTACAGTAAAGAACAGATACGTTAAAAAACTACTGAAGTACAGTAACTAATTACATTTACTTTGTTACTGTCCAGCACAGGTGCATGTGTGTATGTATAAAAAATATAT
>JAAIIK010000187.1:83227-102362 GCA_014706435.1 Silurus glanis
AAAGGGTCTGAATACTTAGGACCATGTGATATTTCAGTTTTTCTTTTTTAATAAATCTGCAACAATGTCAACAATTCTGTGTTTTTCTGTCAATATGGGGTGCTATGTGTACATTAATGAGGAAAAGAAATGAACTTAAATGATTTTAGCAAATGGCTGCAATATAACAAAGAGTGAAAAATTTAAGGGGGTCTGAATACTTTCCGTACCCACTGTATATATATAATAATGACTATAGAATTTTGTTTGTGACAGTGATTATGAGGTGTAATCTGTACACTTTTTGAAGAAGTTGTTTAAAGGCTTTAGTTTACAAGAACATTGTAGATGCAATATTGCCATCTGTCTGACACTGGAGTTCATTATTTAGTTCAGTAAATGACAGATGCTGTATTTTGAGGCATTTAAAGGGACACTTCTTGTATTTTAATTTGTTCCTTATGCCCATTTGTATTTATACAAATTTGTACAAGAAATATAAATAGTTTTTACATTTTCAACCTCTAGATTTTTTTCACTTACTTTACTACTTTCCATTTAATTTAAATGATTTGTGTTATTGATTAGCTAACTAATTTATATATATGTGTACACAAGCACTACATCCGTGCTGATCAAAATGGACTACTGTCATTAATTTATGACATTTCACATTTCCAACAGCATTGCTTGTATTTAGTCAAAGACAACATCTTGTCCTTCATGTTTCTAGAAGTACAATATATAAATAATATATTTATATATAAGGTATTTATACGAGTTATATATGAAACATGGTTTTTCAGTTTTATTTATTGATGACACATGCTGTTTGATGCCTTTTTGTAACTCGTTTGCAGAAATGCAATGAACCTATACATGCACATAAATTAATGTCAACCTTCAACACTGGGAGGTGTGTGTGATATGCCATGACATACATACAGTATGAGGTATGTGCATCATGGCATAACTGCTCTGCAATACTTTAATGGAAGTGGATGAGGTGTTGAGATATTGGTGTAGCAAATCAATCTTGCACTGTGTCTTGTGTAAAATACGCTTAAAATAAGCTTAAACTTAGACCTCATTTTATGAACATCTCTTCTGTCAGGTATTATCTCATGCAGACCTATTTACTTATTATCTGTTACCTCAAGCAAAAATGAATGAGAAATAACAAGACGTTAATAAGAAAACAGCCAACCCAGCCATTAGGGTTGCACAAGCCAGTGTACTCTTAGTGCTGGGCCCGGATAAATTGGGAGAGTTGCGTTAGGAAGGGCATCCGGCGTGAAACATATGCCAAATCAAATATGCGGATCACAAAAGAGAATTTCATACCGGATCGGTCGAGGCCCAGGTTACCAATGACCGCCACAGGTTTTGTTAGCCAACAGGGTACCGGTGGAAATTGGGCTACTGTTGGCTGAAGGAGGAGAAGGAGAGGAGGAAGACGTCTACAGAGACGGCAGGAAAAGGAGAAGTGGAGAAGAGTGGAGGTCCGGGTTGGTACTTTAAATGTTGGTACTATGACTGGTAAAGGGAGAGAGTTAGCTGATATGATGGAGAGGAGAAAGGTAGATATGTTGTGTGTTCAGGAGACCAAGTGGAAAGGGAGTAAGGCCAGGAACATTGGAGGTGGGTTTAAACTGTTCTTTCATGATGTGGATGGAAAGAGAAATGGTGTAGGGGTGATTCTGAAGGAAGAGTACAGTAAGAGTGTAGTGGAGGTGAAGAGAGTTTCCGATAGGGTGATGAACGTGAAGCTGGAAGTTAAAGAGGTGATGATAAATGTCATCTGTGCTTATGCTCCACAAGTGGGTTGTGAGATGGAGGAGACGGAGTTCTGGAGTGAGTGGTGCCTAGGAATGAATGATTGGTGATTGGGGCATAACTTTAATGTAGGTGAAGGGAACAGAGGTGATGAGGATGTGATGGGTAGGTATGGCTTTAAGGAGAGGCATGTGGAAGGGCAGATGGTGGTAGATTTTGCTAAAAGGGTGGAAATGGCAGTGGTGAATACTTATTTTAAGAAAAAGGAGGATCATAGGGTGACGTATAAGAGTGGAGGAAGGTGCACACAGTTGGACTATGTTCTATGTCGGAGATGCAACCTGAAGGAGATTGGAGACTGTAAGGTGTTGGCAGGGGGCAGTGTAGCTAGACAGCATCGGATGGTGGTCTGTAGGATTGTCTTGGAGGTGAAGAAGAAGAGGAGGAGAGTAAGGACTGAAAGAAGAATAAGATGGTGTGGAGATGGTGAAGCAGGCAGTGGATAGGATTAGTAAGGAGGAAGTGAGAGCAGCGATTAAGAGGATGAAGTGTAGAAAGTCGGTAGGAACAGATGGCGGTAGAAGCATGGAGATGTTTAGAAGAGATGGCAGTGGAGTTTTTAACCAGGTTGTTTAACAAGATTTTGGAAGGTGAGAGGATGCCTGAGGAATGGAAAAAGATTGTGCTGGTACCAATCTTTAAGAATAAGGGAGATGTGCAGACCTGCAGTAACTACAGGGGAATTAAGTTGATCAGTCACACCATGAAGTTATGGGAAAGAGTAGTGCAAGCCAGGCTGGAGGAAGAGGTGACCATCTCTGAGCAGCAGCATGGTTTCATGCTGAGGAAGAGCACAACACAAGCCTTATTTGCTTGAGAATCTTGATGGAGAAGTATAGCTAAGCTCAAAAGGAGTTGTATTGTGTGTTTGTGGATTTAGAGAACGTGTACGACAGGGTGCCAAGAGAGGAGTTTTATGTAACCCACCTTCCAGTGATTGGACATTTTGGAACATGTAACAGACTGGTGTCTCTTGTGCCCTGTTTGATTGTTCAAACAATTTATAGATTTGACTGTCTATTCTGGGAATAAAAAAGGATAAAAAGGGAAAAAAATTAGACCACTAAGAAGACCAGAGAGCCGTCTATGGGAGAAAATAAAGGGAAATCAAACAACAATTTGGAATGTCTGAACAAGAAAGCATCAAACAAACCAGATATCAAATAGATCAGCCAAGGACAACATCAGGAGTTGACAGCAGGAACCTAGTGATTGTTGTAATGACAGTCAGTGACATTACAGGCAGGGGTGAACGTATCAGTCTATTGTTCAAAGAAGGCTTAGCAGAAATGTAGAGGTCATACAAACATCTTAGAGTAGTACAAATCAAAACAAACAAGCTCTTTGGTCAAGCACAGTGGACTTTGTGTCATGATTTGGGCTTGCATGGTTGCTTCTGGAACAGGCTCAACAAACTATGATGTGGTTCATTATGATAACACCTAAATAAATTTAAAGGAAGTCTATAGGAACATTTAGAGGAACATTGTCTCCTAAATGTGCTTTTGCAATTTATAGAAATGCACACAATTTCATTGGGAGACATTTTACCATGCAACCAGACAATGACCCAGAACACAGCAAAGTACTTTATAGGAAATCAAACACAGAACATTTTAGCTTGAATATAAATGCAAACACTGAAGGGAGAAATCCCCCAAAACAAAAAGATGTAGTACAAGAATGGAAGCGTTTCAAAATAAATAAAACTATTGATTTTAGTGGAGCACCGATTTAACGTATTTATCATACGCAAGATAGGTGCATCAAAAGAAAATTTGTATAACAAAAAACAAATTAACCAGGGATAATTTTCCTAAGTTCCCTTATTTAAGTGATATAAACAGAGGCTGGTGCAGATTAGTGATTTAATAGGACATCTTCAAGTGGAATTGGGACCATTAGAAACAAAGATTGAACTCTTTGGCCTGATTGCCAAGAGTCATGTCTGGAGGAAACCAGGCACCCCTCATTACCTGGCCAATACCATCCCTACAGGGAAGCATGGTGGTGGCAGCATCATGCTTTGGAGATGTTTTTGAGCA
This sequence comes from Silurus glanis, assembly GCA_014706435.1. Taxonomy (NCBI): domain Eukaryota; kingdom Metazoa; phylum Chordata; class Actinopteri; order Siluriformes; family Siluridae; genus Silurus; species Silurus glanis. Next base: position 87,088 of record JAAIIK010000187.1, read on the forward strand.
GCAATAACTGGGAGACTAGACAGGTTCGAGGGATAGATAAATGCAGAAATGTGTTCTGGACCGTGATGGTTTGTCTTCCAACAGGACAAAGACCCTAAGCACACAGCCAAGATAACAAAGAAGTCGCTAGTGGACAGCTCTTTGAATGTCCTTGAGTGGCCCAGCCAAAGCCCAGACTGAAACCTCACTAAACATCTCTGAAGAGATCTAAAAATGGATGTGCAGACCCTCCACATCCAACCTGATGGAGCTTCAGAGGTTCTGCAATGAAAAATGAGAGAAACTTGAGGCTGTAATTCGTGCCAACTGTGCTTTAACAAGGTATTGAGCAAAGGCTGTGAATACTTATGTGCTTTTAAATGTTTTTATTTTTAATAAATTTGCAAAGATTTCAAACACACTTCTTTCACGTTATCATTATAGGGGATTGTTTGTAGAATTTTAAAGAAAATAATTAATTTAATCCATTTAGGAATAAGGCTGTAACATAAAATGTGGAAAAGGTGAAGCGCTGTGAATACTTTCCGGATGCACTGTACCTTTGGGATGAACTAGAACACTTACTAAACACCAGGCCTCCTCACCCTACATTAGTTCCTGACTTGACATAAAGCCCTTGTGGTTGAATGTTGCGTTATGTAGCTCTATGTTATTTTATGTAGCACCAGGGTTCCTAAAGAAACGGTCTCATTTTACTGTGTACTGCGTCAGCTATATATGGCTGAAATGACAATAAAAGCTTCTTGAATTGACTTGAAAAAATTTCCCAGGTTATTATAACAGCAAAAGAGGACTAAATGTGAAATGTGATGTTATGAAAAGCACATTCCAATCTTATAGTCATGAGTCCAGAAACTTTTTTCCATATAATGTATTTAGTAGATAATGAAAGCTGATGAATAAGTTGAAGGGAAATCTATAGCAGATGATGAAAATCTGTAGGTTTTTGCCAGGCTTCTACACAAATGTGGTTGGTGTTAGTTGGCACATTTGAATGCAAATTTTAAAGTAACTGTTCATTCTAAAATTTGCATTACAATTTTTGTTGTCACAACTTGTCTGGCACCAGTATCTTCTTCTTCTTCTTCTTCTTTCGGCTGCTCCCATTAGGGGTCGCCACAGCGGATCATCCGTCTCCATACCACCCTGTCCTCTACATCTGCCTCTTTTACACCAACTACCTGCATGTCTTCCCTCACCACATCCATAAACCTCCTCCTTGGCCTTCCTCTTTTCCTCCTACCTGGTGGCTCCATCCTCAGCATTCTTCTACCAATATAATTCATGTCCCTCCTCTGCACATGTCCAAACCATCTCAATCTCGCCTCCCTCACCTTGTCACCAAAACATCCTACATGCGCTGTCCCTCTAATAAACTCATTTCTAATCTTATCCATCCTCGTCACTCCCAACGAAAACCTTAACATCTTCAGCTCTGCTACCTCCAGCTCCACCTCCTGTCTTTTACTCAATGCCACTGTCTCTAATCCATACAACATCGCAGGTCTCACCACAGACCTATAAACTTTCCCTTTCATTTTTGCAGATACCCTACTGTCAGAAATCACTCCTGTCACTCTTCTCCACCCACTCCACCCTGCCTGCACTCTTTTCTTCACTTCTCTAACACACTCACCATTACTTTGCACTGTTGACCCCAGGTACCTGAATTCCTCCACCTTCTCCAGCTCTTCTCCCTGCAACCGCACAACTCCACTGCCCTCCCTCTCATTCACACACATGTATTCTGTCTTACTCCTACTGAGTTTCATTCCCCTTCTCTCCAGCGCATATCTCCACCTCTCCAGGCTCTTCTCAACCTGCTCCCTACTCTCACAACAAATCACAATATCATCCGCAAACATCATAGTCCAGGGAGACTCCTGTCTGACCTCGTCCGTCAACCTGTCCATCACCACTGCAAACAGGAAAGGGCTCAGGGCCGATCCCTGGTGCAGTCCAACATTCACCCTGAACCAGTCTGTCGTTCCTACTGCACACTTCACTGCCGTCACACTGTCCTCATACATGTCCTGCACCACCCTCACATACTTCTCTGACACACCTGACTTCCTCATACAATACCACAACTCCTCTCTTGGCACCCTGTCGTACGCCTTCTCTAAATCCACAAATACACAATGCAATTCCTTCTGTCCTTCTCTATACTTCTCCATCAACATTCTTAAAGCAAATAAGGCATCTGTGGTGCTCTTCCTCGGCATGAAACCATACTGTTGCTCACAGATGGTCACCTCTTCTCTCAGCCTGGCTTCCACTACTCTTTCCCATAACTTCATGGTGTGACTGATCAACTTAATTCCCCTGTAGTTACTGCAAGACTGCACATCTCCTTTATGCTTAAAGATCGGTACCAGCACACTTCTTCTCCATTCCTCAGGCATCCTCTCACCTTCCAAAATCCTGTTAAACAATCTGGTCAAAATCTCCACTGCCATCTCTCCTAAACATCTCCACGCTTCTACCGGTATGTCATCTGGTCCAACCGACTTTCCACTCTTCATCCTCTTAATCGCTGCTCTCACTTCCTCCTTACTAATCCTATCCACTTCCTGCTTCACCAACTCCACATCATCCAACCTTCTCTCTCTCTGATTTTCCTCATTCATCAGCTGCTCAAAATACTCCCTCCACCTTCTCAACACACTCTCCTCACTAGTCAACACATTTCCCTCTCCATCCTTTACTGCTCTAACTTGCAGTACATCCTTCCCAGCTCGGTCCCTCTGCCTGGCCAATCGGTACAAATCCTTTTCTCCTTCCTTAGTGTCCAACCTCTCATACAGCTCCTCATATGCCTTTTCCTTGGCTTTCGCCACATCCCTCTTAACCTGCTGCCGCATCTCCTTGTACTCCTGCCTACTTTTCTCATCACTCTGTCTATCCCACTTCTGTTTTGCCAACCTCTTTCTCCTTATGCTCTCCTGCACTTCCTCATTCCACCACCACGTCTCCTTGTCTTGCTTTCTATTTCCAGATGTTACACCAAGTACTTTTCTAGCTGCCTCCCTCATCACTCCTGCAGTAGTTGCCCAATCATCCAACACCTCCTTAACACCACTGAGCCTCTGTCTGACCTCTTCCCTGAACCTCACACTACACTCTTCCTCCTTCAGTTTCCACCATCTTATTCTTCTTTCAGTCCTCACTCTCCTCCTCTTCTTCTTCGCCTCCAAAACCATCCTACAGACCACCATCCGATGCTGTCTAGCTACACTGTCCCCTGCCAACACCTTACAGTCTCCAATCTCCTTTAGGTTGCATCTCCTGCATAGCACATAGTCCACCTGTGTGCACCTTCCTCCACTCTTATACGTCACCCTATGATCCTCCTTCTTCTTAAAATAAGTGTTCACCACTGCCATTTCCATCCTTTTAGCAAAATCTACCACCATCTGCCCTTCCACATTCCTCTCCTTAAAACCATACCTACCCATCACCTCCTCATCACCTCTGTTCCCTTCACCAACATGCCCATTAAAGTCTGCCCCAATCACCAATCATTCTTTCCTAGGTACACCATCTACCACTTCATCTAATTCACTCCAGAATCTTTCCTTCTCCTCCATCTCACAGCCAACTTGTGGAGCATAGGCACTGATGACATTTATCATCATCCCTTCAACTTCCACCTTCACGATCATCACCCTATCAGAAACTCTCTTCACCTCCACTACACTCTTACTGTACTCTTCCTTCAGGATCACCCCTACACCATTTCTCTTTCCATCCACACCATGATAAAACAGTTTAAATCCACCTCCAATGCTCCTGGCCTTACTCCCTTTCCACTTGGTCTCCTGAACACACAACATATCTACCTTTCTCCTCTCCATCATATCAGCTACCTCTCTCCCTTTACCCGTCATAGTACCAACATTTAAAGTACCAACCCGAACCTCCACTCTCCTACACTGCTCCTTTCCCTGCCGTCTCTGTAGACGTCTTCCTCCTCTCCTTCTCCTCCTTCGGCCAACAGTAGCCCAATTTCCACCGGTACCCTGTCGGCTAACGATACCTGTGGCGGTCGTTGTTAACCCGGGCCTCGACCGATCCGGTATGAAATTCTCATTTGTGATCCGCATATTTGATTTGGCACATGTTTTACGCTGGATGCCCTTCCTAACGCAACCCTCCCTATTTACCCGGGCTTGGGACCGGCACTAAGAGTGCACTGGCTTGTGCATCCATAATGGCTGGGTTTGTCTGGCACCAGTATACAATGGGAAAAACAGGACATCAATGTTGAAATGATACGGAAACAGACAAATTATATTTTTAATTATATATAACAGGACAATCTAATTATGTACATTTTTAATAAGATCCTTGGGTTATTGAACATTGTGTACCCTGACCTTTGAAAAGTAGTAAATTTCCCCCTTCTTTGGTCTGATTGTAGCTTGTCTATAGAGACAATCCGGCTTATTTGGCTGCTTAGTGTAGCAATCAAAAGTGGCTAATAGGGCTAAGGTCTAAGGGCACTGGTTGCTTACAAGAAAGGGTCTCTTAAAACTTTTGTTATAGGCATTATATTCAGGCTTTGAAGTGTCTTGAGCTTAGTGCTTTTATTTTAGTCACCTTGTTGACAAGTCTCTACCTCCTTCTTCACCTCTATAGGCAGTATTGTTCTTGGGCAGTCTGTGCACCACCTTCACGTCAGTGCAAGTGCTCTCATTTGCCTTTGTTCCCTAAGCCCTTTGACCTTTCTGACAGATCTGCAGGCAAAGCCCCTCCACTTTTTAATCCCCTTTTTCTGCAGTCCAACAGAGAAAACCGACTGCAATGGTATCCCAATCCTTAAATTCCTAGAACCTAGTGGGTCTTAAATTTGCCACTTCTCAACTACAAACCCTTTTCTACTGGATTCATAATTAAGCTGTTATTACAACATGCTGTAAAATATGCATTACCATGTTCATTATCAAGTGCATACTTTTCATGTTCCACCACAAAAAAGAAGAACAAAGTTGATTAACAAGAGCTGATGTGCTTAATGTGTGTACATTGAACAGGGTTTTAGTAATGAACAGCTGTGAACTGACAAACTGAGGTCAGAGAGAGAGAGAGAGAGAGAGAGAGAGAGAGAGAGAGAGAGAGAGAGCGCAAGGAAGTGATGAAAGTGGCAGGCTCATAGTTCGATCTGACAGAACACAGTGTCTTATTTCCATAATATGCAGAATACAAAATATGCAGTCATCACTGTGTTCAGAGCACAAAGCAAAACCCACCAATTACAGAATTACCCAAATAATAAATAAAAGATAGAATAGATAAAGAAATTGGATAGCATTACTGCCATTTTTCACATCCATGGTAGATATGAATGTCTGCTACGTACTTTGAACTCTCTGACACACTCTTTATATGAAATCCACTAAAATACAAATGGTTGGGTTTATAGGCACTGTTCCAAATCACTAAAAAATTATATGCTAACCTTCAACCCTATTGGCAACTGTTCAATGACTAACACAACAATATCCAATCCAAATTGAAAATTATATATTTATTGTGATCAAGTCTTGGAACAAAATACACAAACATTTCATCTAAAATAATTAGTGTAGTACTGTATGGAGCAGGAGCAGGTGGTTATATATAAAGCTTGTGGAACAAGGCAATGCTCATTAACATAAATCAGTGACTTACTTATTTAAAACACGTAATGCATTCATTTTTTTTTTTTTATTAGCACATGCCAAACCAAAAAAAAAAAAAAAACACCAAGCAGCTAAACAGCACTTTTCAGTGAGGACTAACCACAAGTTCTTTTCCTTTAATGCAAGGGTGAGTTATGAAGCATTTCCAGTGTAATTCTACACAATGCTTTATGTTAACCAGTCAGTAATATAATAGGGGACATAGTATTTAATCCCCATGATTTAAATTACAATAATCAAAAAACATAAAAATAATATAATAGGGAGGAGCAAACAAAAAAATCCTCGGGACTGGTCAGATTTTCTGTGGAAGCAGTCAAGATCTTTTCAGAAATAATTTAATGTACAGTAATGTTCAGTAATTATCATGGTGGTTTCATTCAAAAAACTGCCATGAAAAATGAAAAACCGCGATAGACAGAGGACATCGCAAAAATGCTATTTTATGTATACTGTACTGTATTAATATTTTACTTCATTTTATAATTAATAATTATATCTTTTTGAATAAATGTCACTATATCAAAACAATTCCCTATACATTTTTTGGTCTATTGTGATATCCACGAGAGACCGGGAAAATCAGCCAAAAAAATTAGTTTTGTGGCAATTGTAATTCACCTGATATAGGGAATGTAGTTAATTTATTTATTTTTTGCTAAAGTATGGTTATGTCAGGCGGAAGAACGTGCCGGAAACCGAAATGAAATCCACAAAGGTCTTTAATGAAGCACAAAAGGGCAAGGCAGAAACGGCAAACCGAAACGAAACACAAGGTTTACTAACCCTGGTGAAAGCTATGACGAGACAGTTCCAAAGAACTAAACAGAGTCCCATAAACAAAGATAAATCAAACCAGTAATGCACGTAGCTTGGGTAGTCTAGGTAGGCTAGGAGCTCTCTGTTGCCGATATCGTAGCTTCTTTGAGAAATAGGCGCAGGGGTGAAGTCGAGGTGGATTCCCCGACTGCTGGGAGAGGGTGGCCCCTACGCCTGTGGACGACGCATCCACCTCGACTATGAATGAGAGCTGGGGGTCAGGATAGTGGAGAAGCGGAGCGGCACAGAACCGCAGCTCGTCGAAGGCTTCCTGCGCCTCTGGGGTCCAGGAGAGAGCCTTGGCTTTTCCTCGCAGGAGGGACGTGAGTGGAGCGGTAACCTGGCTGAAACCCCCAATGAACCGGCGGTAGAAGTTGGCGAATCCTAGAAACCTCTGGAGTTCCTTGATCGAGGTGGGAACCGGCCAGTTCCATACTGCAGTCATCTTCCTCTCATCCATCCTGATACCTGCTGTGCTGATGTTGTAACCCAGGAACTGTACCTCCGAGCGGTGGAACTCACACTTGGATCACATGGTCGTGATGTTCTTGTAGTGTCCTTGAATAGATCAGGATGTTTATAGAATAGAACAGTCAATGTATACGATTACAAACTGGTGGAGGAAGGGACAAAACTTCATTCATGAAGTTCTGAAAGACCGCCGGAGCAATGGAAAGACCATACGGCATGACCCGGTACTCATAGTGGCCAGAGGGGGTAATGAACGCCGTCTTCCACTCGCCCCCTTTACGTATGCACACCAAATTGTACGCACTCCTGAGATCCAGCTTGGTGAAGACACGGGCCTCACGCAAGTCCTCCAGGGCCGCTGGGACCAGTGGGAGCAGATACGGAAGCGGGGAGATCTGTGCATTCAGGCCCCTGTAGTCGATGCATGGCCACAATCCCCATCCTTCTTTTCCACGAAAAAGAAGCTAGAAGCTCCCGGGGAGGAAGACGGGGTGATGAAGCCCTGTTGGAGAGCCTGTTGGATGTAACCCTCGATGTTCCGGGGCTGACAGGGGATAGACCCGACCCTTCGGCAGCTTGGCCCCTGGTATCAGATCGATGGCACAGTCCCACTGCCGGTGTGGGGGTAACTGGGTGGCGGCATCCTCACTGAAGACGTCAGAGAAGGCGTGATATTCCTGTGGGATCTCCACCCGAACGGGTTGGGGAGCCCCCTCCACCTGAGTGGCTGCCAGGGTCAAGGCGGTCCTGATGGGAGTTGGGAGTGGACGAAGACACTTCTGCTGGCAGGCGGGACTCCACACCAAGATGTCGCATGGGTCCCACGAACACTTGGGGGAGTGCTTGGCTAGCCAGGGATGACCCAGGATCATGGCCACTGTAGAATCCTCCAGCATGAGCAGTTGTATCTCCTCATGGTGTAGTACTCCGACTTGGAGGACAATGAGTGAAGTGCAATACTTGATCTTGCCCTTTCCTAGGGGTCGTCCCTGGATGGTCTGGACAGCCAACTCCTGAGTTCCCCTCTCCCGGCGTAGCTGGAGGCGTTCTAAACACGCCTGGGAGATGAAGTTCCCCGCGGATCCAGAGTCGACTAGGGCGGTGGCCAACAGAGAGAGAGCAGGGGTTACCAAAGTGACTGAGATCGTGGACAGGTGAGTTATGTCAGAAGAAAGCCTAACAGTACTCACTGTCCAACGCGGAGGTCGAGCAGGACATTGGGCCACGCGATGTCCTATCTCTCCACAGTAGAGACATGCCCTGGCCGCCCACCGGCGCTCCCTTTCCTGCTGAGACAGCCGCTGTGAGCCGAGTTGCATGGGTTCAGGTTCAGGAGCTGATGACACCGCCAAGGCTTGAGCTGGTTTGACCTCTGGGGTCCTGCAGGCCGCCAGGTGTTGGGAGACACGGATGGATCTCTGAATGAAAGCTTCCAGCCCCAGAGTGTCGTCATACGTGGCCATTGCCAGCCGGAGCGTCTGATTTAACCCCATGCGATATGTTCCCATCAGCGATGTCTCATTCCAACCACTGGTTGCCGCCAGAGTGCGGAAACGGAGGCTGTAATCCGAAACGCTGTCCTTTCCCTGGCGGAGGTTGAGAAGCTGATCGGCGGTTGAGGTGTCCCCGGGGGCAGTGCTAAATACCTCGGTAAAGTGTCTCGTGAAGGCAGCGTATGACGTCACGGCCGGGCTCGCCGCGCTCCAGAGCGCTCTTGCCCACGCTAGCGCTCTTCCGGTGAGCAATGAGATCAGGAACACGACCTTTGCCTGCTCGGTGGGAAAACGTTGAGGTTGCATCTCTATGTAGAGGGATACCTGGAGCAGGAAGCCGTGACATTCGGCTGCGTTTCCGGAAAAAGTGGCCGGGAGAGCCATCGGGCTGCCGGATGGTGGGGAAGCTTGGCTAGCGGCAGCCGGCGCAAACGCCTCCCAGAGCGCAGCGGTGAGCTCCTTCACGAACTCGGACGAGGCAGTGGGCTGTGGATCCATGCCGAGGTAACGCGGTTTTTCTTTCTCCCGTTTTCTGGTGCCCCTCGGTTTGTGTTGGTCCGTTCTTCTGTCAGGCGGAAGAACGTGCCGGAAACTGGAGTGAAATCCACAAAGGTCTTTAATGAAGCACAAAAGGGCAAGGCAGAAAATGGCAAACCGAAACGAAACACCAGGTTTACTAACCCTGGTGAAAGCAATGACCAGACAGTTCCAAAGAACTAAACAGAGTCCCGTAAACAAAGATAAACCGTAGTCCGACAATGTTCCTTAGCCTAAGCTGTAGAACGGACAATGAGCTGGTGGGGAAACGGAGGTTATGTAGCGTGGAGGCTGATGAGTGCCAGGTGTAGGTGATTAGTAGGTAGGAGAGCTGCTTGGAGTGACAGGTGGGTTAGGTGAAGGTGTGGCTGGTGGATCCCTGACAGGTTAAAACAAGAGTATAAGGGATTAAGGTTTTATTTCAGTATATATAACACCTCAATATTATAATGGCCCTTTTTTGTTGCTTTGGCTCTAGGACCTTATAATTAACTGAGTAATGAGTAAAATGTTTATGGTGCAGTGGCTTTTAGAACAATAATTACATAAGGTTAAACAGAGTTTGGTCTGTGACTTGGGTTTAGTAGGTACTCTATAAGGCTAAAAGACTAATGATCTACACTCTTCTGGAAATACTCTCTACAAAATTTTGAACCTTGGCTGTGGGGATATTTGTATGACATTTTGTATGACATCCGTATAACATTCTAGACAATTCTGTGCTTCTGACTTTTTGGCCAGTTAGGGAAAGGCCCACATATGGGTGGCTATAGAGTTTATGTTAGTTGTAAGGGGAAATATAACTGTCTTATGTTATGCATATGTTTACATCTCTTTTTCTTCCCATTAAATCTTAATTTCTTTCCACCCACAATTAAGATAATCGCAATTTCCCATTCACATGCTATTTAAATGTTTATGCTGCCAAATTTTTATATTGTAATTCTGTCAATTAAGTAGTGTTGATGCCTCAGGGTCCATAGTTTGATCCTGTTCTCAATTTACTGGCAGTATAGGATTTTGATCCTTTGTCTATGTGTGATTGTTTCTGATTCTTTTGTTTCCTCCCACCTCCCAAAAATATAATGTGTTATTACTTTATTAGATATTTTATTTCAAATGCATAATATTTAACACTTTTTACCCCTCACCCTATATTAACTGACAAAATTAAAGCATGTAAATTTAAACAGGCTAGTGTTGTATATGCAGCAGATTGTAATGCAATAAAATAAACTAGTGAATTTTATCCTTTCCTTCTAGCATTTCTTATGTACAAGTACCTTCAAAGTGTTTCACTAAGACCGCATATTTATAGATTTGATGAATATTAATCATGCCTATGTAGCAATTATAGTGCTCTTCATTCTGCTCATTTTCTTTTGAGATATTCTTGGTCAGAGGCAGAGTAAAAAGCAACTGAATAATAATCTCAGGTTTTGGAAGCACCTAAAAAGACTGTATTGTATAAAACAGGAAGTTGGAGCACTGCATAATACAGTATATATTAGAAACACCTGTAAACCTCAATGTTTTTGCAATTATCCAGTCAGCTAGCAATGTGACAGCAGTGCAATGAATAAAATCATGCAAATAGAGGTTAAGAGCCTTGGTTAACATGAACATCAGATTGGGGTAAACCCAGATTAAAGTTAGATAGCTGAAAATCAGAAAGAAAAATGCCAACCGCTCTTTATCCTGTTTGTAACTGCCCAGTTTTTGTGAGTTTGCCCTCTGTAACCTCATATTCCTGTCCTTGGCTGACAGGATTTGTACCTAATGTGGGATTTTACTGTTATGGTCCAACTGACTTAAGGATCAGCATGCTGTGTGTTCCAAAATGCCTTTTCTGTCATTTTGAATGTAATGACCATTCTCCTCTTTCCTCTCTGGTCAAAAATAAATTTTAATAATTGCATGAATGAGCAGGTGAGGCACATGTAGAGGGCAGGGGGGTATGGAGACGGATGATCTGCTATGGTGCTAACTAGTGATTCAAAAAAAGGGTCCTAGCCAAAGCCTCACCCACTACAGCTATCTACCCATGCAGGGACTGTCCCTTTGGTGGTCGGCTTAGTCGCTCCACAAATGAAGTAAACAACCAGCGGGTGCTTACCTACAGAGACCCCATTAATCAGAGCATGACAAACCAAAATGTTGGCCGCATAAACCCTGAGAGTAGCAGGACCTTTACCTGGAAAATAACTTTCTTGCAGGAACTCCAACACTGAAACAACTTGTCAGTGAACTGGGCCTCCAAAGCATGACACCTAAGGGAATAGTGTAGGGAGCCATAGCAATAGTTTGTACTACACAGACCCTGAGAGTAACAGGACCTGAAAATTATTCTTGCAGGAACTCCAGCACTGAAACAAATTGGCAGTGAAGTGGTTCTGCATGGTATGTCATAAGGCTTTCTGGGAGCAGAGTGATTGGAGGAAAATGTGTGAAGATGCAGGCTGGGCCAGGATTCTGCCATTGCATTCAGACCTGGGGAGCTAGAAGAGTCAGAAAAAAGCACAGGGGGCATTGTGCTGTTTCCTGTGAAGCAAAGAGGTCCGCCTCTGCCTCATAAGATCTTTTCCAGAGCTGACTGGCTATTTCAGGGTGAAGTTTTCATTCCCTATGTGTCACACCTTGTCTGGACCGCGAGTCTGCTCCCATTTTCTTCTTCCAGAATGTAAATTGCTCTGAGGGACAGGAACTTGCCCAGTGCCTGAAGCCAAAACTGCATGCCAGCCTGTCTAGGCAGTACGAAATGCAGTCCACTTTGGTGATTTATGTAAGAGACAACTGCAGTTGTCCACCCACACTAGGATATGGTAGCCTCATAGGTGCTGGAGGGAGTATTTCAGAAGTTTGGCAGTAGTTTTCATGCTGCTAGTTTCTCTGCAAGGGGCACTATTTCTGCTGCAGCTGTTAGGTGTTCTGTGTCCTTAAACATGCCAGGACTCAAACAAACATGTATAATTTTACAAGAGACCACTGCCTGCCCGGGAACACCAGTGGTGGCGAAGATAGAACAGCTGAGGGTCCCAGAAAGGAGCCCTTACTCTCTGTGAATTCTCATGCCACTTCCCGAGGGGGACATACCCCCATGGTCCTGAGTGCACCACCCTCAGGACTTCTTCTTGGACGAAATGATCATCTTTAGGTCCGGCCTCTTACTGGGCTTCTGGTAGCCATGAGCCCTATGAGGGGGCGCATGACTCACTACACTCTGTTTCTGGGATTTACGCCGCAGTGGAACCGGAATGGGTCGAGGCTGGGTGGTCGAAAACCCCGACCCCTGTACACAGCAGGGGAGAAATTTATCAAGCGCTTCTGTGTCTGTCTTGGCCTCCCGGAACATACTGACAACCATATCAACGGAGTCGCTAATAGACTAGAAAGTGACAGAGGGGCATCTAGAAGGAGCACCTTGTCCCTATTCCTGATATCCGTGAGATTGAGCCACAGATGTCTCTCCACCATTTGCTTGGGTGCAAAGAGAGACATGTTCATTGCTCAGCCTAGCTCTGAAAATGCCTCCTCACTAATTCCCTCACCCATTCTCAGGTCTTTCAGGAGGTCAGCCTGGTACATCTGCAAAACCACCACAGTGACCCGCTTCCTGGAACAACTTTCCTACCAGTGCAGAGTACTGAAGTGGCAGCTTAGTGGTTAAGGTGCTGGGTTACTTATCGGAAAGTCCAGGATTCAAGCCCCAGTATTGACAAGCTGCCACTTTTGGGCACTTGCCACTCATTGAGCAAGGCCCTTAACCCTCTGTGCTCGAGGGGTGCCGTATCATGGCTGACCTTGTGCTTTGACCCCACTGTGTTGAAATTGTATATGTGAAAAATAAAGGCTATTCTATTCTGTCCGGAGAGCGATAGCATTCTCTATCACCTGGGACATCATTGTATACCCCTACAACCACCCATGACAGTCAAATTAATCGACACAGTGTGTATGAAGACGTAGGAGAAATGTGGCTTACTCTATAAGTGAGATAGCTCACTATGGAGATTAGGTAAAAAAACATGGTAGAGGTTGATGTTAGGGTCCCTCCCCCATTTTTAGGACACTTGCCTTTTTTAGTCAGTAGAAATGTCTCTAGGTTACGTATGTAACCCTAGTTCCCTAAGGGAATGAGACGCTGTGTCAGAATGCTTTGGGAATGTGACTGTGACAAAATCAGAATCAGTCAAAATTGAAAGCAGAAATGGGGCTACCAGGAGGAGACGGACTCCCTCCCGGTCAAGTCTCTTCAGAACTCCCGGAAGCAGCATGACGGGGGGTAAGGCGTAAAGGCGCAGCCTCGGCCATGGTTGTGCCATGGCATCCAGTCCCAGCGGGGCTGGAGAATATAGGGAGAACCACAGGGGACAGTGAGGTGTCTCTAAAGACGCAAACAGGTCTACTTGGGCTTTGCCAAATTTCTCCCAAATCTGCTCCACCACCTGAGGGTGGAGGCACCACTCCCCCTCTTAACCCTGTCTTAACAGGGTGTCTGCTGCCTAGTTCAAATGGCCAGGGATATAAGCTGATCTTAGGGAGAGGAGCTTCCCCTGGGCCCTTCTCTGACCTTCTTGACCGCCGTAAGAACGGACGCAATGTGGGTATATTTGCAAACTGCGAGGAGCAGGAGCGGAGCGATCGCATAGACATGTGAGCACAAAACATGCAGCACGCAGGCGGCTTCCTTGGATACCGATCTAGCCTGCTCCACTCCCAAACAAGCGACGCACAGGCTGTGGTTTGTGCACAGTCGGAACGATCGCTTGCTTTTTAGACATTTACCACTTACCTGGAGGGTACAAACACACAGAGAGCATTTCATGAACAAACAGAAGCTGAATCCGGCTTCATTATTCAGAGCATGGACAACGCAGTCGCGTTCCCAAAGCGTTCCGACGCAATTCGAGTTCCTGAAAGGGAATTATTTAATATTTCCGAACAGTATTTTTCCAATACAATTAAATGCTATAAAAATGTTTGCAGTGTGTCAGGGATCCCCCTGCCACGCCCCCCTTGGTAGCTGTCAGGGATCCCCCTGCCACGCCCCCTCGGTAGCAGTCACGCTGCCTCGTTATCCCGTGCCTGCCTTGAATACCGACAGCTGTGGCTCATTAAGGATTAGACTATATAAACTCACGTTCTCGAGTCAAAGGCTGTTGGTTCTTGAATGTCTTGCTGATCATTCCGTGTTTCCGCGACCGCCAGCCTTCCCGTTGGTTCTGTCTCCAGACTCTGTTCCCATGTGGATTACTCTTTGCCGTTGGAGTTACTTTCATTTCAGGTTTTGCTTTCTGTTGGACATTTACTCGCGTTGTCTTTATTAATCGTTGTGTTTAATAAAGACAATGATTGAGTTATTTCCACTTCCGCGTCATCAGCCTGACAGAAGAACCGACCGAAACCGAAAGCGGATTCGCCATACTGCGATTTCGACCGCGATGGATTGGCAGCTGAACCCGGCTTCGGATTCCCACCGGAAGCTCCATGCCGCTCCTCGCGGTTCAGATCCACCGACGCTGGATCATGCGAGAGCGGCTGCGCCACGCCCCTCAGCGAGCGCAAGGAGATTCCCGGCGCGTTTCTCCGGCAAGAGCACTGAAGTGGGCGGATTCCTGAGGAGCATCGGCGAGTATGTGGAGGAAAATTTTTCCCAGTTCCCCTCCAAACGAGCCAAGATCGCCTTCTGTATTTCCCTCCTGTCTGGTGATGCTCTCTCCAAGGCCAGCACGTTATGGAGCGCCAAAAGGGCGATTTTGGCTCATTCACCGACTTCATCGGGCTTCTTCTGGGGATGTTTGGGAGGAAGATGGCGGATCTCCATGACAGCCCCGTCGAGTATGAGCGCGCAGCTCCGTTCCAAGTTTTGTCAGAGCACGTGTCTTCGTCCCGAGGTTCTTCAGAGTGCACGGCTCCGTTCCAAGGTTCTTTAGAGTACGTGGCTCTGTTCCAGGATTCTCCAAGATGCGCGGCTCCGTCCCAATGTACTCCAAGGTGCACAGCTCCTTTCCAGAGCTTTGATGAGCACACGGCTCCAGCCCAGAGCTTCCATGAGCACGGCGCTCCGTTCCAGTGCATCCAGGAGCGCGAGGCTCCGTTTCAGTGCATCCAAGAGCGCGCGGCTCCGTCCCAGAGCTTCCACGTGCACGCAGCTCTGCCCCAGGGTCTTTACAAGCGCGCTGCTGTGTTCCGGGGTTCTAGTCACAGAGTCTCCAGGAGCGCGCCGAGCCGCCACAGAGTCGTCACGAGAGCGCCGAGCGGCCACAGAGTC
>JAAIIK010000187.1:102372-135974 GCA_014706435.1 Silurus glanis
AGTCGTCACGAGAGCGCCGAGCGGCCACAGAGTCGTCACGAGAGCGCCGAGCCGCCACAGAGTCTCCACGAGCGCGTCGCGCCGCCACAGAGTCCCCAGGAGAGCTCGGCTGGGCCACAGAGTCCCCAGGAGAGCTCGGCTGCGCCACAGAGTCCCCAGGAGAGCTCGGCTCCGCCACAGAGTCCCCAGGAGCGCTCAGCTCAGTTCCTGAGTCCCCAGGAGCGCTCAGCTCCGTTCAAGGGCCGCGAAGAGGTCGTCATACCGCCGCCTGGCCACGAAGAGGTCGTCGTACCTCCGCCTGGCCGCGAGAAGGATGTCGAACCGCCGCCTCCAAGTTCCCCACAAGGCGACGTCTCGCCCCCGGGCTCCACAGCAGGCGACGTCTCGCCCCCAAGTTCTCCTCAGGGCGAAGGCTCGCCCCCAAGTCTCCCTGATGGCGGAGGCTCGCCTCCAGGTTCCCCGCAGGGCGACGTCTCGCCTCCCGGCTCCACAGCAGGTGACGTCTCGCCCCCAAGTTCTCCTCAGGGCGAAGGCTCGCCCCCAAGCTCTTCTCAGGGCGAAGGCTCGCCCCCAAGTTCTCCTCAGGGTGAAGGCTCGCCCCCAAGTTCTCCTCAGGGCGAAGGCTCGCCCCCAAGTCTCCTTGATGGCGGAGGCTCGCCTCCAGGTTCCCTGCAGGGTGACGCCTCGCCTCCCGGCTCCCCGCAGGGCGACGTCTCGCCTCCCGGCTCCCCGCAGGGTGACGTCTCACATCCAGGTTCTCCGCAGGGCGACGGCTCGCATCCAGGTTCTCCGCAGGGCGACGGCTCGCATCCAGGTTCTCCGCAGGGCGACGGCTCGCATCCAGGTTCCCCGCAGGGTGACGGGCCGCCTCCAGGTTCTCCGCAGGGCAACGGGCTGCCTCCAGATTCCCCGCAGGGCGACGGGCCGCCTCCAGGTCCCTCTGATGGCGACGTCAGTCCTCCCGGTCCCTCAGAGGAAGACAAGGCACTCCAGGGTTTCTCTGAGGGTGTCGTTACGGCCCAGCGCCCCGCCGAAAGTGCCACAATGTTCCTGATCTCCGCTGGGGACGTTGCTTGGCCTCTGGTCTCCGCTGGGGACGTCGCTCGGCCTCTGGTCTCTGCCGGTGACGTCGCTCTGCCTCTGGTCTCCACCCGGGACGTCCTCCAACCTCCGGTCTTCGTCATGGACGCCGTCCAGTTCCGGTTCCCCGCCGTGGAGGTCGCTCCGCCTCTGATCTCCGCCAGGGACTTCGCTCAGCCTCCGGTATTCTCTAAGGGCGCTCCTCTGTTCTGGATCTTCATGCTGGGTGTTGTTCCGTTCCTGATCTCCGCAGAGGACGCCGCTTCGCCTTGGGCTCTTCCCCGTCTTCCCCGATCCCAAGGCGATGCTTACCGGGCCTGTTTTGTCCCGGGTCGGTTGGAGAGGCCTTTCTCAGAGTGCCCTGGCCCGCTTGTCGTAGGTGGGTTTTGGGGCGTCAGGTGTCGCCCCTGGAGAGGGGGTACTGTCAGGGATCCCCCTGCCATGCCCCCCTCGGTAGCTGTCAGGGATTCCCGCTGCCACGCCCCCTCGGTAGCAGTCACGCTGCCTCGTTATCCCGTGCCTGCCTTGAATACTGACAGCTGTGGCTCATTAAGGATTATACTATATAAACTCACGTTCTCGAGTCACAGGCTGTCGGTTCTTGAATGTCTTGCTGATCATTCTGTGTTTCCGCGACCGCCAGCCTTCCCGTTGGTTCTGTCTCCAGACTCTGTTCCCGTGTGGATTACACTTTGCCGTTGGAGTTACTTTCATTTCAGGTTTTGCTTTCTGTTGGACATTTACTCGCGTTGTGGATTACTCGTCCCGAGCGGATATTCTTTGTTTGCTTTTCGTCACGGCTTAAGAGAGTGTTTTTGGTTGAACTGTTTAATAAAGACAATGATTGAGTTATTTCCGCTTCCGCGTCATCAGCCTGACACAGTGTCAGTTAAAAATCAACAAAAAGTGGAAAATTTACCAGTCTTGTTACTAACTTATTCACATCATTCGAGTACTCATAAAAAAGCCCTAAAAGACATGAACTGATTAATGATTCTATTCTATTTTATATATATATATATATTTATATATATATATATATATATATATATATATATATATATATATATAGCTGTACTGATGAGTCCTATTAAGCCTGTGAAGCCTGTTTAAAGGGAAAGTGGGGGCTGATGTATAGGAGAGCAGGGAGGGACAGAGGCAGAGTGGAGGTGGGACCCACAGGCTGAAAAAAGGAAGCCCTATGTGTATAAAAGTGTGCCTTTTATTTCAGAACATGCTTGCCGAGGCTTGCTTGGTTCTTATGAAACCCAGCCTCTAAATAGGGAGGTGAAGTTCTCCTGCAGATATCTTTATATCTGTATATATATTGTTTGTGTCTAGCACTTCTCTGTTTTGCTCTCTCTCACTGTCTTCCTCATCTTTTTTTACATCCTGCTGAGTGGCAGGATGTATGGGCAGTGGATTCATCTAAAAAGGGACAAACACATGAAAAAGGAAATACAAAACAGTGTCTGAAGAGGTTTTTCTTCCTTGCCTCTGCCTCTGAGGAAGAAACTTCAAACCAGAAGGTGTGAAATTTGAGGAAGAATGCAAGGGAACAAGCCCACATAGTCTACACTTTTTTGGTCAGTATTTTGGTTGATTTAAGGGGGGTTTAAAGGAAAAGAATCTCTGCTTGTTTGACAGATGGACTTTGTAGAGTTATTACACTGTTGTCTATATTTTGTTAAATAAGGGTGATAGCTTGAGTGGGTATATTCATGAACATGCTGGAAACATTTACACCAGAAACAGATTCTGTGCTTGAGACATCTTTGGACTATGCTATGTTCTTTGATGTGTCTGTGTGAATAAATTATTTTAAATTAATGATAATTCCAGATGCATTCTGGATGCATTATATATTTTATGTTGGCCAATGTTGTAGAAATTGCACTTTTTATTTTAACTACAGTTTTTTATTTTGTTCCTTTGAAATGTCATAGTTTGATGGGTACACAGGTCCTGATTTTACACAAACACTTTAATACATAAACATCCATTATGGCAAACCTCTTGTTCTTTTCCTTATTGTGATGAGCTCAGATAATGAATCTGGGCTTTCAGACTTTATTGCGGCCTAACCCAAGCCATAGAACAATATGGAGGAAGTCCTTGCATGTGTAGTTGCTGATGAATTAATTCAGTTTGTGCATTATGTTCTGTGTTGTTTAGTTTAGTTTGATTGCATTAGTTTAGTTTTATTGCATTAGTAATCGTTTTGCATTAGTAATCAATTGTTTTTAGTGTGAGTATTTTATCAAGATTTTCAAAAGAACTTCATTAAAATTGGGATTTCATATACAATTGGGCCCTTAAAAATTTAGATACTAACACAATTTTTAAGTTTGCCTCTATACACCAATACAAAGGATTTAAAATATATAAATTCTAGTACAGCTAGGAATTTTGGAATTTCAGCTATTTTCCACAGTCCCTCCATTTCCACATTCTCAAATAAGTATTATCATGTATTTTCATGACAAATCACTGCCATGAAAGGTCTGAAGTTGATTCAAAGTGTGCATTTATATTTGGTAGCTGTAAATGGGAAATCTCAATATACTTTCCAAACAGGTGTTAATGCAAATGAATAAAAAAAAAAATAAAAAAAATTTATCAGAGAAATTTTGCCAGATCAACATTGTTATACTTTCTTAAAAAGAATGACTATAATGGTGAGCTCGGCAAAAACAGCACAACCTGAAAAAAAAAAAAACACAGAAAAAAGTAAAGTGGATAATTGCATAATTCTTTTCCAGGTGAAGAAAAAAAATTTTCACAACATTTGGATAAAGTCAAGAACACCCACAAGGCAGTTTGAGTAACAATGTCACTGTTTACACCAAGAGACTCCTTAATAAATCTAAATAGGGTTTTCCTAAAAAAGCAAGCAAGAAATCACAAATTCTTATTAAAAATAATTAAAGTGACAGCACGATGAGGAATTCATGACGAGTTCTAACTATTTGAGGTGTCACAAGAATGCCTCATCTTACTTGAACAGAGACTACACATGGAACATGGAAACTGGATAACAGGTGGTATTTAGATTCAAGTTTGGTTATTGGTTCAAGTTTGGTGGCCACACACATATTACATACATGACATCGAATGTAGTGAAATAAATTTTCTTAGTTTGTTGTCCAGCAATGGTTTATGGATGTGGTGAGGGAAGACATGCAGGTAGTTGGTTTGAAAGAGGCAGATATAGAGGACAGGGGGGTATGGAGACTGATGACCCGCTGTGGCGACCCCTAATAGGAGAAGCCGAAAGAAGAAGTTTGTTATCCAGCAATGAAGTGATGGACAGTGAATGTACACACTCATTATAAAAATAGAATGTTCTAAAATTATAATAGACATATACGAAATACAGTAAACCAATATATATTTTAAAATGCTGCACATTGTATCGAGATATGATACAGTGTGCAAATAATTTAATACAGTAGTGGAAATTAGTGCTGTTTCATGTATTAGTGTTTGTGTGTGAAGTGTCTTTGTTTAGTAGTCTGATTGATGCTCTCTTTTTAGTTTCTCTGTTGATCTTCAGGATTCACTTGCACTTTCCTGTTGGGAGCACTGAGAAGAGGGTCATTTTTTTTATTCTCCTGGTACTTGTTCTGCATCACCTGGTATACATGTCTGTGATACAGGGAAGAAAAGTCCTTGTGGACAAAAAGAAACATCCACTCTGGAATGTTTCTTTTGGTCCTGGGCCATGTTACTTTCGTATTGATGCTTCCTGTGAGATGACTCTCCATAGCTCCTGTGTAGAACATCTCAGAACCCTGTGGGAGAGATGTAAGAAATGCTGGAGCAACCGCATAACCAAACTGTTTGTGTGTTGACTAGGAAAGGTCTTCTATGAGATCCTCAAGGTATTTGAAGCTGCTCATGTTCTCAACTTTGTGCAACACTGTGTGGAAATGATTTTCACTTTTTTTGAGGCATTCTTTCATTGTTGATGCTGATCATCTGTGGACCTGTTGAGCTGGCATGTAAATTGTAATGGTTCTAAGCAGCTCAGATGGAGTATAGACGTGGGTATTGACCATTCCTTTTAGGCACTTGCATGAAAAGTGATTGCTACAGTCATTTAGAGAAGCAGGATAAGTGTTTTGGGAACATGAATGATAGTGGAGGTCATAAAACATGTTGCTATTTGGCTTGTATACAGATGTTTTAGATGATTGTGTAAAGAAAGGATTGCTGTAGCCACCTGAAGGCCTCCTTCCAGGGTCATTTTTCTGGAACTGTTAATTTAAGGTACATCACTAGGTTTGACTTTCTATAGGTAATAGTGGAAGTTAGCAGCCAAGTATATAGTTTTGTGCATATATAAACCATAGGAGAAGGGAGACAAGTTACTTGGGGAAAAATGTTGCTTGTCTCTCACATTCTCTGGCTGTGGGCTGATATCTGATATTAGGCTGACTGATTTTTTTTTAATAAGAGTACATCATACTTAAGTCAGGTTTTACTGCCAAACACATAGAGAATTCCAAGTATATAGGGAAGTCTGGCACTTGTCGGAAAGTCTTCTGATTGCTCAGTTACTACCACAATGGTAGTGATGTGAGCAGGAATGTTGAAGAAACAGGAGTGGAAATAATTTGCCTGAGGGACAGGAATCACCATGGGCACAAACTGACCATGAATTTGCTTAATACTTGCATGACATACACTATATGGCTAACTGTATGTGAATATCTATGTCATCCATACAATCAGATCCACAGGTATTTGAACAGTATAAAACAAAGTAAAACAGAACAGTATAAAATAAAGTTAAAACTTTATTTTTACAGGTTTAAAAGTAATTGGACAATCTATCAATTATTAATACAATCATTACAAAGATCATTTTTAATACTTGGAGGCAAATCCGTTGTAAATAGTGGTTGCCTGAACTCTGAAACTCCTGGACATCACCCCATACAAAGGATCCTTGACATGCTTTATTATCCAATTGTACTATGAAGAACTTTATGATCAATCTTGCAATATTTTGATTAATGTGATCAGCTCTATACACTTCAAAATTCATCCAGCTACTGCTATCAACAGTCACACCTAGTTCCATTCCCAACCATACAGTGGCGATCAAAATTAGAGAACAATGTATAAACAATTGAACAATTCTGAAATAATGTCATCTTCACTGCTCAACAGTTGAGGGAGTTTTTGTCCTGTCTATACCATGCTACCAGAACACCTTTTCCACAAAATAACTAAGGCATTTCCAAAAAAAACATTATTTTCCAGAAAACACACTGATCAAAATTAGAGAACAACAATGACTGTAGCAGGAAAAAGATTACAACAAAATTTTCTGAAGGTTACAACAGTCAGCAATTAGTAGGAAGTGTACAGGCCTCTGCTCTGAATGACTTCAGCACATCTGCGGCCACAGGACAGCACTAGTCTCTCACACTGCTCTGGTGTGATTTTGGTCCACTCTTCTTCCAGTCTCCTCCACAGTTTGGTGACTGTAGTGGGTTTCTTGGCCATAATTTTGTCGCCAAGGATTTTCCAGAGGTTCTCTATTGGGTTGAGATCAGGAGTCTGGGCAGGCCATGTCATTATTTCAATGTTTTCAGTTTCAAGGAACTGTTTTACCCGTTTTGCTGTGTGACATGGAGCATTGTCCTGCATGAACACTGCGGGCTGATTGGGTGATGAACGCAGGAAAGGAACCATATGTTGTTGAAGAAGGTTCTGATAAACATTTGCATTCACTCTGCCATGTAGCTGTATAAGAGGCCCAACTCCTGCTGCAGAAAACATGCCCCAAACCATGACACTTCCTCCTCCACTTTTCACTGACTTCTTTACACACTTTGGGTTCAGTCTTTCTCCAGATTGTTGCCGAACATAATGTTTCCCATCGGACCCAAATAAATTAAACTTGCTTTCATCACTGAAGTGAACTTTTGACCAGTTCTCCTCTGTCCACAAAACATGCTCCTCAGCAAAGCTTAGTCTAGCCTTTTGATTCTTTCTGCTAATGAGAGGTTTGGTCACTGCAGAGTGGGCTTTCAGTCCAAATGCTCTTAAACGTCGAGACACAGTATGACGAGACAGATCCTTAACCTGTTCAGCGCTGAACTGGTGAGCAATTCCAGCTGCAGTGTGGAAACGATTGCCCATTGAGATCTTCCGCAGTATCCTGTCCTCTCTTGTATTTGTCTTCCGTGGACGACCAGCCTTCTTGGCGGACTTGAATGAGTTTGTGATGTAAAGATTCAATATTCTTGAAATCACAGATTTGGAACGACCAACTTGTCTTGCTATGGCTGATAGGGTCATCCCTTTGGCCTTCATCTGGACAACCTGCTGCCGGAGGCTTTCAGTCACTTTAGAACGGCCCACCATCTTGCAGAGTCAGTGAAACTGGAAGGTAGGCTGCCAGTTAAATAGGGGTTGACAGATAATCAAGGAAATTAGCACCAGGTACCAGATTAACACCAATAACTGGGAGGTATCTGAAAGTGTTCTCTAATTTTGATCAGTGTGTTTTCTGGAAAATAATGTTTTTTTTGGAAATGCCTTTTGTGGAAAAGGTGTTCTGGTAGCATGGTATAGACAGGACAAAAACTCCCTCAACTGTTGAGCAGTGAAGATGACATTATTTCAGAATTGTTCAATTGTTTATACATTGTTCTCTAATTTTGATCGCCACTGTACATGCCAATGCCATTACACTGCCTCCACCATGTAGTGGTATGCTTTGGAACAACACCCCCCTTTCTGTTCTTTTTCATTCTTTTGCATTGTACAGCTCTTGTGCCAAACTAGGCAGGTTTTTAAAATGATTTTTATTAAAGTCTAATCTGTTCTATCTGTTCAATCTTGAGTGTTTCTTGTAGTTTGCTTTAAGGCTCGGGGTTACTGATTGGAGTTTCAGGGGTTTAAGGCTCAGCCAAACTACCATTGTTTGGCCCTTAACCTTCTTTGCTCCAGAGGTGCTCTTTCATGCCCCTGTGCTCTGACACCAGCTTCCTAGCATGCTGGGATAATGTTTAAGAATGTATGTCAATGTACCTGTGACAAGAAAAAGCCTCTCTAAGTTGAGGGCTGTTCATCAGGACTTTAAGCTTTAGGCTGAGTTTGGGAAGACTTACAATGACAATATTCTCATGTAGGTGTGCAGTGGTGTGTTTCATTAGGCCAATGGTATTTTAATTTCATTATTTCAAGTAATCGCTTGAGGCCAGTTCAGTAATAATTTTTTTTTTATGTTGTTTATCATTGTTGTAAAAATGCATATATAAATTCAAATAATAATAATTATACTTAATAAAATATAGTACTAGTCAATACATTTAACAATATCAGGATTGTTTTTGTCATAAACTGAAAGATAATAAACTATTTATTATAGCTATTATAGTATCTGCTTTAAGGCTTGTAGAGCTGCTGTCCTGGTTTTGTATCCTATGTGGTCTGATGAATTTAGTCTGCTTGGTTTTAAAACACTAGAGAAATGATTTACAGCTCTGCTAAATGATCTCCCAATTGAAAAAATCAGCAGTGCTTTAACAAGTTTGTCTATTGAGATGTCAGATAGCATCATTAACCAGCTGTATCTGGGTTATTTTGTAAGAACAGTGAAGTACAGAAGCTCTGCATATACACTCCATGTACATGGTACATTTATTTTGGGTTAACATCACAGTCCCTATTCCCTGCTGATGGAACATACATAACAAAATATGCGGCCTTCTATTCTTAAAGACAAAGATTGTCAGATGCCTCATGCTCTCCTGTACGTGTGTCTAATACAATGTGCGTTCATCGGACACAACTGGTGACTGCAGAATCACCCTCTTTAAAAGGATTGGAATTGAGGTGTTAATCTCATAGTTTGTTTTTCCTGCAACCCTAAAGGGAAATGCAAAATGGATCAGTGACCATTTTGAAGCCTCACTGATCTTACCATGATTGCCTACAGCAGGGTACATACTTTTTTTTATTTGTTCTGTTTATTTGAAGCTTGATGGCTTCTCTGCAGTGGTTGGAGTTGTGTACATTGCTCTTGTCTGGCATTTGTTTTACATTTTCACTGTTTGCACTGTATCTGGTCATGTAACTAGGGTCCCTAAATTGTTTTTTATAGTATAACTTGATCTAATAGGCACTGCATTTGCTATCTTGTATAAAATGTTTGTGATCACATATTATGAGATTATGGGGATTCTGAGAATTAAGAGAAAGATTTAACAGGAAATTTAGGATATTACACAATATTTGACCCTCAGTTAATAATATTCATTATATGCACACCATCGTCTAGTTACCGGTATACATTTCATGCATTATCATCTGTTATTTCAGATTGTCACCACTATACATGGTGCTGTATTATGAAAAACAACATAAGGTCATCATTCTAAAGTATGCTAGATGTGATAGACCTTTTAGCTGATCTAGCACGACAGTATCAGGGTTTACACAATTATCTCAATGACGTCAGTCTTGTGTTTTGAATATGGGGTGATGAGGTTCAGTTGTTATGCTAAAAGCATACAATGTGAGGGCACAAAGCCCTGTAGGAAGGCAGACCTTTCCTATGTGCCTGGTATTAGGCTCACTAAGTTGCTTCCTTTCTCACACTAGTAAAATGATGTAATCTCACTGAAAAGCAATATTAGTTTTGACCTCTTTGTTCCGTCACAGCTTCCATGTGTCCCAATGATGGATTTAAAAGCGAAATAGTAAAACGGTTAATAAAAATGAGCATAAGCAGGAAATACGGTTATTGTTCTGTGTACACAGTACTGCAGAGACCAATATGTGCAGCTCACAGATTATTTGATTTTGATAGATTCTCACCAGTTACTACAGCTTGTTAAATTAATATAAAGGGTTTTTATTCTCTAGATATAATGACCATACTTCTTAGATATTAATTAAAACCTGTTTTTTTTTTTAAACCTTTTTATAATCCATGCAAAAGGCATAGAAATTGAAGTATAATCTTAAGAACAATCTCAAGAAGTGAAAATTCATTGCACAAAGCAGCTGGAGGCAGTATCCATTAGCACACTTAAACTTTGGCATGTCATGTTTTAAATAGCGTCTTTGAAAACATCTAATTAAGTTTCACCTTGCTGGCCTGTTGAACAGTCTGTGCTCTGTGGGCATTTAGTTGCCTTTCAATTATATCTTGATAAATAGTTAAATTCGATGGGAGCTGCTGTAATCATTCCCACCAGGTTTCAGTTGAGACAAATGGTTGACATTGCTATTAGTCTGTTTAAGAGTGCCTTTAACTACCATTGCTGTCTCTCTGTGGGGTGAAGGGAACAGCTGATATTCACTGGTTGCCTCTTTATGGGATAGCACTGCTGGAATAGATTTATAGAGATGATAAAAGCTGTGCAGGGCAATAATGACAGAGGAGGATGCTCTGGGCCATTATAATGCACTGCAAAGCGCGCGCGCGAGAGAGAGAGAGAGAGAGAGAGAGAGAGAGAGAGAGAGAGAGAGAGGAACAGACACAGAAAGAAGAATCCTTAAATCTGTTTAATAATGCTCTATATATAGCTTTCCTGGGAGAAGTAGTTCATCACCATGCTACTGTTACAGATTTCATTTTCACAGAGCTTACTACAGGCATTTGCAATCACACAGGCTTGTTTTAGACGTTCAGAGTGATACTCCCTGCCTAGAAAAGCCATTCACTTTTCTCGGGCTCAGATAACATCAGCCATTCATCACTGTAGTATAAGGGAGTAAAACCTTCTGGTCTGACAAGCTGGAGGAAAAAACAGGAGAGGGTATAATGGCAGGAGAATACAATAATGGCCTGTCAGGATACAGATTGATGCTGCTTTTTGTGCTAGATTCTAAAAGACTAACAATGATAAAATATCACATTGCATATCTCCAGTGACTAGTCTTAGTTGTCTTGTTACCTATATATATAGGCTTAAGTTGTTTATTATACTCTACAGTCTTGTTCACTTTCTAATATCACATATTCTTGAATGTGGCCTAGACGATATTTTTTTTAAGAAAATGTTCAAGATATCAGGACATCAGTGGTTAAAGAGTGAATAAAACGTGACAGTGTGTGCAGTTATAAGAAAAAGAAGGTGTTGTGATACAGAATAGATAAAATAGATTAAATTCAATATTTTCCAAAGAATTCTACAACAATACCCCAATAATGACAACATGGATGAAGTTTGTTTAAAATCTTTGCAAATATATATATAAAAAAAATAAATAAATAAAAATAAAAATAATTACACTAATTACAGCCTCAAGTCTTCTTTGCAAAACCACTCAAGCTCCACTAGGTTTGATGTGGAGAGTCAGTGCACAGCCATTTTCAGATCTCTCCAGAAATGTACAATCAGGTTTATATCTGGGTTCTGGCTGGGCCACTCAAAGACATTCACATAGTCTAGCCACTCCTTTGTTATCTTGGCTGTGTCCTTAGGGTCTTAGGGTCCTGTTAAAAGATGCCCATTTGCCCCAGTCTGAGTTCCAGAGTGCTCTGGAGCAGGTTTTGATCAAGGATCATTGTTGCATTCATCTTTTCCTTGATCCTAACTAGTGTCCTAGATCCTGCCGCTGAAAAACATTCCCAAAGCATGATGCTGCCACCACCATGCTTTACTGCAGGGATGGTATAGGCCAGGTGATGAGGGGTGCCTGGTTTCCTCCAGACATGCCTCTTGGCATTCAGGCTAAAGAGTTCAGTCTTTGTTTTTAATGGTCTGAGAGACCTTCAGGTGCCAGACAACTGTCATGTGCCTTTTTACAGAGGAGTAGCTTCTGTTTGGCCCCTCTATACATGATTGGTGTAGTGCTGCAGAGAAAGTTGTTCTTCTGAAAGGTTATCCTCTCTCCACAGAGTTCCTTCTCCCCCATCGCTCATTTTGGCTCAACTCCGTTGAGGCTAGGGCGGCCAATGGCATTAGCGGTCTATTTTGTGGCTCTCAGAGCCAGGTCCGCTGTACGGCGGAGCTCTTGCACCTGGCTGCCCGGGATGTCTTTCACGTCTAGCTCTTAATACCTCCATGGTGTGCAGGCTTCCAGTGGCCTGACCTGCTGAGGCATACATATACGGCTTTCCGCTCATCCCCCAGCCAAGCTAGATCCAGCTTATCGACGGCACATGTCACAACCTCCATGAGCTCCTTAAACTTGGGCTCGCTATCTGCTAGCCTTCTTTGATGCCCTGAATTTTTATTTTTATTATTTTGACAAACAATAGACATAAATACACACAGAGCGCTTCATGGACAAACAAAAGCTGGCGCCGGCTTCACTCCGCTGCTTTTTTTATAGTGCCTTTCATTGGACAGATTACACACGTGATCCAGAGCATGGACAACGTGGAAGCGTTCCCAAAACGTTGCGACGCAGCTTGAGTTCCTGAAAAAGAAACTTCTTTTACATCATTATGGGGTATTGTTTGTAGAATCTTGAGTAAAATAATTTATTTAAATCTATTTGGAAATAAGGCTGTAACATAAACAAATGTGGAAAAAGTAAAGCGCTGTGAATACTTTCCGGATGCATTGTATAAAAACAATCGTTACAAAGCCAAAACACTACATTTTCATTAACTTATTACATCATTAAAGCTTTATCTGGCTGTCAGGTTCATTTGTTACATGTGCTGTTACTTTTTTATTTGTATTAATGACAAGCATTGTCTCTTTCCATGCACAGTTGGAGCTAAGTGACATGATCGGGGGCGCATTTGTAACTGCACAGAAAGCGGCAAGTCAGGTCAGTGCAAGTAGTTCCATTACTTTTCCTTTCTGTTTTCAGTCCCAGCAACAGGCCAGAAGCCCTGCACATGGACTTCTGATGAATGGGGTCAATCTGAGGGCTGCCTACAGATTAGCTGCTGGGGCAATAAATGACTTAATGTAAGGCAAGCTTTAGACCAAAGAGCAGGGGGAATCTTGTTTGGAAAACAGTGTCCTTCAGGATGGGTTGAGCCAATATCCAAGTGCCTATTGTGTCTTCAGGGTGATATTTAGCTTATCCATGGCAACAGAAAAAAAGTGCATCTTGTAATCTTTTTTAAGTTTTTTTTTTTTTATGCTTAAAACTATAATACAATTTGTTGCTTGGTCAATGACAAATAAATTGAGCTTTTTCCTAATGATAATGCATCGAAACCTTGAATGCAGTTAAACTTCAAACAAGTGTTGTTTTTCCATGAATAATTCCATAGCTCATTTCTTCTATTGAAAGGCCGAACAAATTTCAATCAGAAGTGGGAAATCCTGTGTGCGATTAGAAGATTGCAGGCACGCTTTGCTATGTGTTCTATCATTCTCTCATTTGCACTCAGCCCTCATTCAGTTCCAGCATTTCTTTATGGTTATTCATATGTAGATGGGGGTCAGGAGATGAGGTAGTTCTCACGTTCAACTTGAAACCCTGGCCTTTGTGTGGCTAAAGCTCAGGCCATAGCACCAAAGCCAGAAGTGAAATTAAGATCTGCTGAATGCCCCAGCAGGGAGGGGAGAAGTGGGGAGAGGAGCAGTGCAGGGAGGATACGCAGCTGCTGATGTTGGATAAATGTGAGATGCCCACTGTGGCATTCCATGCCCTCCTGAGGGAGCAGCCAAATGAGGCATTGCTTAGTCTGCCTTTCATCTTAATACAGGCCCATTCCTCTCTCAACAGTCAATGTTCACTGCATCTTCTGAACGCCCTCATTTACCAAACAGTCTCAAACCATTTTCAAGACTCTAATTACGGCTTTACCTTGGAAACTTTTTCTTGCACCTGCAACTCATGTGTGGAAAAACTAATTGACAGTCATTGTGTCAGCATACCCCACTGCCTTTAGTTAATATGTGGCATATGTGTATATTTTTCATCATTAAATTGTTAAGTTAATTATCTATCCTAACAGGTAAATAATAGCTCCAATATGTGCCATTGTGTCATATGTGACATTGACTAGGTTAGGAGAGGCTAGTTATAGGTGAGTTAACTAGTTAAGTGCATAAATACCGCAGATAAAAGAATGTGTTTATGAGTTCCATGTGTTGGTCATAATCATTGTCCACTTCACCCAAAGTCTCTAACTTGCATCTTTATCAAACCGTCAGCATGTTGTCCGGACTACATTTTGCTTATGAGCAGTGCTGTTCTATCATTGCATGTAAAAGTTAGGATTTGATTCTGAACATAGTCTTGCAGGCTAATTACTCTGTCAATAACAAATCATGGTGCTCATTAAGTATCATACCAAATAACATCCACACCAAATATTTACTATTATTTTGTGCAATTTATTTTCAAGTATGTTTTTCTATCTCTGGTTGAATAACCAAAGCTGTATATTCCAGGTGTTTATAGAGTTATAACACAGTATTTTTTTGGGTTATCACACTACCACTCAATTGACATCTGTATATTTAAGGTCTATGTGTGCAGGTAAAACATGTGTCAATAATTTGAGCTGTTCTTTACAGCTTCAACTGTAAATGCAGCAGTGTGTTTATATCTCCTCCAATACTAGCTGACAATTATGGATAATTTACAGGAAATGTATCGTAATTGCACAGTACATGTGTATGTTTATTATTCTTTTTTCCTGCGACTGCGGTATATAAATTACAGGTAAAGGTTAGCAGAGTTTAGCTTTTGGTTACTTGAGCTTCATGATGAAAGGAGTAGATATATAGACTGGAGGCTGCTACATAATCTATTTTCTCTCAGCACAGATTTTCCATGTAATGTAGTGTGTATCAGACCTATTTTCATTATTCCCTATTGGTGGTTGACTCAAAAAAGTCAATTTATTCTGTGAAAAGGCCAGTTAGTATTTTTATAAAGGTTTTGAAAATGAAGTCATTTGAGAAATACTTTCCAAACCCTGACTGAACTGTTGGTCTATGGAAGGGAAGAGTATAGCTCTGTTTATGTCTTTTTAATCATCACCTCTAGAACCCTGGAATGCTGTGGGAAGTCCCTCCTCAGATATCAGCTTCCAGTCTTAAGACCTGGCATTAAGCCCTGAATGTAAAGTCTTAGCTGTGTTAGCATAACACTGATAAATAGCTTGGAAGCCTAAAACCACAGATGCACGTTCATTCTCATGTTTTCTTATTTGGAGGGAGTGGATAAAGTACACAGCAGATTGGATAGATGAAAAGAAATCTTGGTTGAAAAAGAGGGGAAAAGAAAGACAGAACAAACCATTTTATAAAATATGATATAACATATGGAGCTCAAATATTCAAATATGAACAGTTAAACATTGACTAGTAAAATTCATCTAGCAAAACTATTTACCAAAAAATGTCTAAATAGGAACACAGGGTTTATTTAAACATAAATCCTTTAATGGGGGGAAAGTGAACAGTGTATCTAAAATGTCAATATCCAAAATATCTCTGCGTGGTTAATAAACAGGCAAACTAGCAGTACAGTGTGTAGTGAAATGGAGTTGTTTTGTAACAACGAAGAAATGTAAAATTAACAATTGTACAGAGGATAAAACTGTTGACCATCTCCTGATACACTGTCCATGCTCAGAAGAGATATGGCAAAAAGTAAAAAAATGTAGTACTAAATGTAAATGTGAAAACTGTGAGGTATGGAATTTTTGTAAAATAATGCATATGCATATATAAATGCATATATAAAATATGGAAAACACGATGCATGATTTTTATTACTAACCAGTTCAATATCCCCGCTGAGATAATCTTCAAATAGGTTGTGTGTGAACTAAAGAGGCAAAGGACCGTAGATAGAGGAACTAGAAGGAAACATCCTTGGTATTTGTTAGACATATGAAAGAAAGAATATGAATATATATGTATGCATACTTTATATACGTATATATTGCGATATAGACAATGTGTGTTCGTGAGGTGCCTGAAACAGATTATTCTGTTTTGTTTGATTTATGGGTGTGTTTACCCATTTCCCCTTCTTTTCTTCTTTCCTTTTTTTCTCTCTTTCCCCACTAAACATTTTGGCTCAAAATTATGCCTATGATATGTGATGATTTATGGTTTAAGTGTATGTATGTATGTAATTATGAAACTGTTTAGATGTCTGCATAGTTTCTATGTGTGCTGGAAATGTTTTCCTCTCTCAGAATTGTAAAATGTACATAAATATTCTGTAAATGGACTTCAATTACTCGAAAAAGTACACGTGTATTTGATGCTGATTCTTAGAAAGTCCAGTAAATAAGAACTTTTGAACAAAAATGTGTAACTTAAATGAAAAACAACACACATTTATTCACAACATTCTTTCTTTACTACGATATAAAACGTCTCTAGGTTACGTATGTAACCCTAGTTCCCTGAGGGAAAGAAACGCTACTTTGGAACGGGACTGCGTTGTCCATGCTCTGAATAATGAGTGTAATCAGCCAAAATTGAACAAGAAGAAAGCGCGGAAGGGACCCCGGAGGCGTGGCATAGAGACGCCGCGTCTCGTTCCCTCAAGGAACTTGGAGGGACTTGGAGGGACACTCCGGAGGACCTAGCCTTAGAGGCTGCCAAACTCCGGGTCAAGTGTGCTCTGACCTCGAATGAAGCAGGGAGACCAGAGGACCCGTAAGAGGACGCAATAGCATCAATTATCCATCTGCTGGGCGTCTGCTTATGAGCAGGAAGGCCTCTCCTCTGAGGATCTGATCTGAGACACAATCTGCTTGAGGGTCAGCATTTTTAACCAAAGCCTCATCAAAGAGCGGTTCAGACGATGTAGATCTGGGATAGGACGCAACCCACCGTCCTTTTTGGGAACTATGAAGTACCGACTGTAGAACCCGGACTGTCTGTCTGACAAAGGGACCACCATGATGGCCTCCTTCCTCAGGAGAGTATCTACTTCTTGTTCCATAACCAGAGCCTGCTCGCTTCCCACCAGAGTGGGACAGCGCCCGTTGAACCGGGGTGGATGAGACCCAAACTGAATCGTATAGCCTCGCTCTACAGTGTGCAGGACCCACTGGGACACGTCTGGCAGAGCTTTCCAGGCTGCCAGGTGCTCCCTTAGGGGTATCAGTTTCTCAAAACTGACCGCCGGTGTGTCTAGAGCCAGGGCGGTGCCCTGACACGGCTTTAGAGACGAGACCTCCTGGTCCGCAGCGATTTGATTTCGGGTCGAAACCAAAGAGGGAGCTCGTTGGAGCTGGCCGTGCCCTGAAGCACATTTCTTGGCAGGGTTAACAAACCAGGTCCCTGAAGGGGCTGGTCATCCGGTCATCCCCTCATCGGTCTGTTCAGGACCTTTTGGCCAATGCCCTCTTTCTGGAGATGACAGTCCTCAAATCCTTTGGCCCAAAGCCCCATGCGGGATCCCGCCCCGGGGGAGAGCGCGTCACGACACTCTGTCTTTGCACTTGTCGGTAGGAAGTGCTGGGTTGCGGTTGGGGCTACGGCCACCGAGCAGCCCCATGAGAGTGGCATGGGAGGTACCGCTGGAACACCGCAGATTGTCTCTTGGATTCCTGAAACCTCTCAACTACCTAAAAATGGCAAGCCCCGACGCGAAGGCTGTGATGCCGGGAGCAAAAAATGCTTGTCGAGCTTACCGGATGGAGGGGCTTTATGCTCACTGGCGGGCCAAGCTATATCTAGCTTCTGGACAGTGCGTGTCACAACCTCCAGGAGCTGCTCGCTATCGGGTTTGCAAGAACCTGCCCCCCCATCTGAGAAAGAGAGGCAGAGCTGGGCGCTCTCATGACGAGGAGAAGACACCGCCGAAAGGCGTGCTTCCGAAGCCGAACGAGAGCTGGACCAAGCAGAGGAGGTAGGAGAAAGGGACAAGCCCGTCTCCAACCCTTCTGCAAGGTCCATGAGTGAACCCCAGAAACCAGATCGCCGAGGAGTGGGAGCACCCTCCTCAAAGAGTGCCAGCTGGGAGCGGAGCAGCCGCATGGGTATGCGAGCACAGTGCTGGCAATCGGCTCCCTCAAGAGCCAATATAGCGCACTCCCAAACAAGTCACACAAAGTGACAAAAAAGAAAAGTGTGCTTGGT
Source organism: Silurus glanis (assembly GCA_014706435.1). Lineage (NCBI taxonomy): Eukaryota > Metazoa > Chordata > Actinopteri > Siluriformes > Siluridae > Silurus > Silurus glanis. The sequence goes on from JAAIIK010000187.1 coordinate 120,456, forward strand.
TTTCTTCGATGCCTTAATTATATATATATTTTTTGACAGACAGACAAACAAACATTAAATTTACACAGCACGCTTTATGAACAAACAGAAGCTGAATCCGGCTTCTCTCCATCTGCATTTTATATTTCCTGGCCGTGACGTCACCCCACCAGTGACAGCCTGCCTTCAATTTTGACTGATTACACTCATTATTCAGAACATGGACAACGCAGTTGCGTTCCCAAAGCGTTCCGACGGAGCTTGAGTAACAAAAAAAATTATTTTTAATCATTAAACAGATATATACAAAGCAGATATATACAAATATATACAGATTCACCTTTCTTGAGTTTCACTGTAGATGCTGAATATTTGTAGTGCTACTATATTATATTGTGTGACAGCAGCATGTAAATCATATTTAATCAATTGACTGCTAGCCCAGGAAAGTTCATGACATGATGAAACAGTTTCTATCATATACTTTATATGGCTAATAGCAACTATACCTTATATGGCTAATAGTAACATATGGGTGAGATGGCAACTAGTTATCTCACCCATATGTGGGTCTTATCCAAACTATTGCCACAAGATGGAAGCACACAATTGTACAGGATGCCTTTGTGTGCTGTAGTATTACATCTTCCCCTCATTGGAACTAAGAAACCCAAACCTGTTCAAGCACAACAGATTCCTTATGCACAAAGCGAGTTCCCTGAATACATATTTTGGAGAAGAACTCAAGTGGCTTGCACAGAGCCCTGTCCTGAACACCATTTGGGTGATTTGAAATGAACACTAAATTGGAATAAAGACCACCTGTCAGGCCTACTTATCAAACATCTGTGCATGATCCCACCAATAATTTTGCTGTGTTCCAGAATCTAGAGGAAAGACTTTCCAGAATAATTGAGGTTATTGTAATTGCACAGAATAAATTAAATGGGATGTTCAATAAGCGCATATGAGTGTGATGATCAGGTGTCCACAAACCTTTGGCCCGTAAGTGTAAGTCTCCTAAAGGTTTACACAGGGGTTGCCAACTGGCAGACTACGGTCCGAATGCGGACTGAAAGATAAATATATGCCAAACGCTTTTTTCTATTTTCTAATAAAATCTCATTTATATCAGGCACATCAACATCAGCTCAGTAGAGCCGTTTGGATCCTACAGCGCCACGGGTCGCTACTACAGTTACTATGCTCACTGTTGGTACGATTAGACGTGTAGTTGCAAGTGCAGTGAAGGCAGCAGAGAGCGATCTGATGAAACTTTCATTGCGTGAAAAAACAATGACATTCTCAAAAATAAGGAAAGTTGATAATAAAAACCGAGATGCTTCCTTTAGATACATTTAGCACCGCTGCGGCCCGGGTTCGATCCCCGGTAGGGAACCAACCCCAGCCACTCTTAGTGCCGGTCAGAAGCCCGGATATATGGGGAGGGTTGCGTTAGGAAGGGCATCCAGCGTAAAAACATGTGCCAAATCGAACATGCGGATCATGAATAAGGATAATCCGCTGTGGCGACCCCTAATGGGAGAAGCCGAAAGAAAGTTTAGTTAGGTAGAGACAAATAGTGTGTAGTTAAAATGTCATATGGGATTTCCATTTGTTTTGTTTTTTTGAACCAGTGAGGTAAGCGTTCATTACTTCTGATCTGTAATCTCAGTTCAGCAGAAACAAAAGCACTTTAGCTTTTTATTTTCTTTTTCCTTTTATTTATTTATTTATTTATAATGTGTCATTAAAAATGTTGTCTACACTCATTTCTTTAGTCTGGCAAAAAGCTTCAGTTCATGTTTATTAGGTACCTTATTTTCCGGACTATAAGCCGCTACTTTTCCCCCACGCTTTGAACCCCGCGGCTTAAACAATGAAGCGGATAATTTATGGATTTTTCCTGTGGTTTTCCCCGGTTTCACAAGCTCCAAGCCAAAAAACTGAGCCCCGTAACATTGGACCAATGAAATTGCCGAACGGGTTCAGGTGAACCAATGAAACTCTTTATATTAAATCGCGCTCCCACTGAATCGGGCCGCACCACATCATAAATATGGATGAGGTTCCTCTGACGTTTGACCTGCCTCTCACTCGGACTGTCAACAGGAAATGCGAATCATTCGTCACGCTGAAAACAACCGGGCATGAAAAAACGCACTTCACCTGTGCTCTGAGCTGCACGGCATCGGGAGAAAAGCTTCACCGATGTTGATTTTTAAACGCATGACGATGCCAAAAGATAAACTCTCGAGAGAAATTGTTGTGAAAGGAAGGAGGAAGACAGTGAACAATGACTTTCTTGGTAGGCTACTGTTTAGATACAAGCCGTGTAACAGACACTGTCTTTCGTTAAAGCCTGTGTAAAGTTCATTAGTTTCAATGTAGGCACCTGCGGCTTAGGTGCGGCGTATTTATGTTCAATCTTTGTAAAATTCAGTGTGTGCGGCTTGGGTTATATTTGGGTGCATTTAATAGTCCGGAAATTACGCTTTATAATTGTTTGGTCCTCAACTGGCGAGGAGGGTTTATTTACTTGACCTCAAGCAATTTTAGTTGAAGACCCCTGGTTTACTTAAATAAAGCCTTAAAGTATGATAATAACCATAAGCGAAAGATTTAGAGATTCTATTCCATCTTAGGCCATTTGCCAAATTTTGCTTTGTATTGGTGGGATTCAGTCACAGTGACATCTGATTTTCACAGGCTGCCACACACTGTTTTGGTTTATTGTGAGCTTGTGTACCAACTCGAAGTGTAGAAACACATTTGTCAAAATTGCAACAACAAGACTGCACTAACCTCAATTTATACCCAGTTGTCTTACAACGCAAAGAAAGATGATTGCCTAGCATTTTCAGTACCTCTTCTGCAAACTGTAAACTTTTGCAGCCATCATTTACAAGTATGACTAAGATCATTCCCTACTGAATTACCTCCCACTTACATGCCACAGATTCATAGTCAGATGTGACACACTTGACAAGTCTTTATTGGTCTCTTCTCTGCCTGGACAGAGCTGGGATGGCAGACTGTAGTGATTAGCTAACGCCCATGGGATAAATAGGAAAGTCGTTATATAGGAGCACATACTGTGTCTTTTGGTCAGAGGACAAGTATACCAAGCATCAGCAGAAACTCCTTTTTTCTCTTCATGTAGTGTGGGTCAAAGGGCCACCGTTTCTCCATTTGAGACAGCAATTTAATTTTCTTGCTCACTGTATGGAGCAAACAGGGGCTTGAAGTGGTGGTATATGGCTTTCTGAACATTAATAGCTTTTGGGCAGGATGCTTGGCTCTGATGGAGTACCATTTATTTATTATTTTTTCTCCCACTAGCCCCAGAAACTTGGCCATGCTCCAGTCATCACAGATCTTGTTTGTTTTGTCATGGGGTGTGATGGCTGAATATGTCTCAGAGGGATCTGAGGAATGACTGCAACTCTCCCTAAGGCTGGGCCCCTCCACAGCTGCTCTCAACACTATGCCATACCACAACTCAGCTGCACGTGGATACATTCCTCAAACTGGCCCACCACAGTGTTACACAATTTTTTCGGAATTAAATTTTTTCTTTATTTTTTTATAGGATATTATCAGCATATGAGCATGCACGTTTGAACTAATGTATAATAATAATATATAATGAAAAATAATTTTTAAAATATATATATTTAATGATATCAGGGTAGCTGTGTTTCCTCATGGCTCCGGGGTCCCTGGAATGATCCTGAACTTACAAGATTGTCTGCCTCACATGTTCTCCTCTTGTTCATATAGGTTTCTTTTATCCAGGATGTAGTCCTACTTCATGCTACTTGTTTCTGACATATTCTCCAGATTCCAGATTCCATGTAACTCTGAGCATTATGAATCAATTATTTAATATATATATATATATATATAATATAACAATATGTTGGAGGCTTGTCATCAGCATGGTAGGGTTTGAGTATTACTGTTATTCTGTATGTTTTCTGTATAGCCTGTCAGCATTCACATAAGCATATACAGCTATAGCATTAGGCAGAAGATGGAAAGAGGGTAATATTATGTCTTTTTCCAGGTTGTTATATTTCACAGAGCCCATCCAGTTGCTTCTTATACTATTTCTCTTATGACGGGTAATAATTTTAGTCTGTGTAATAGTATTCTTTTATTTTGTCAACTTGTTCATCCCTCTCTTTTCTCCCACACTCCAACTCTCTTTTTATGCTTTCTGCCTCTGTGTGCATTTCCAAAAAACCTTTGTGATATTTGACCAGTATACGTTTTAATGAACAATGTAAGTTTCAAATATTGAATTATTGTTAGGCCTGTATTTTTTCTTTCTTCTATTAGTATGACCGTCCTTCTTCTTTGCTTTCTCCTCATCACTTTTTACTGCACTGCCTTATCAGGGCTGCAATAATTTGAACAGCAAATTAAAATTTTGTGGCAGCAAAGAGGATCAGGGCAATTGCTCCTACATGTGGAGTTGGGGACAGTAAATCATCAGGTATGTTTATACTTCAGTGATCATATGCTTCTTACACTCCATGTATCTGGAGGACTGGTTAAGCTTCTTCTTCAATTACAGGCTCATTTGACGGCACATTAAAATTGAACTCCACCTAAACATCACCTAGTCACGCTTTTCTATGTACATTAACTATGCAATCCATAAAATACATTTAAACATTGCTGTGCACTTGTGTAATATGCAACAGCTATTTGACAAAAATAAATCAATAACGATGACAATTAGTAATACATTTGCAATTTGAACAGACTGTGTAATAACTGTAAAGTAGAGGAACTCTACATTAGACTATGCCTTTGTCTTTAATGTCTTGACATAACTTATGTTTTCATGGGAATAATATGTCTATTTCTTTTAATCCATTGTAAAGAATGTGGGAAACCAGGTGGAACTGCAATGTGTAATATTAATTAACTGGATATTAGATATTTTCAGTTGCCACATCTTGCATCCATTTTCTATTTATTGCACATTCATGGCTATATGTATCAATCATTTATACCAGAAAGTATTATGATATTTTGATAGACCAGTGGTGGGTTATCAAGGCCTTCTCTGCTGGCCTAGACTCTACCAGAATTTCTTATGACTAATAAGACTTGTTTTAGTATGTTTTAGTATATTTTAGTCTGTGAATATGTATTAAATTATTCCTAATAGTCTATGCTCTTCATATCATATTTCTCTTTTTGAAGTAGTGCTCCCAAGTGTAAGTTTAGTTAAGAGTTTCTATCCAATCAGATTTTAGCTGTCACATTACGTGTTGCTGGGGACAAAGGTATACTGAATATCTACCTTAAGCCCTTAACAGTCAGCACCTACAGGTTCTTTTTGTGTAAACTTTATGTTGCTTGAAGCTGTTGCTTTGACTAATCAGATTGCAAGTTGCTCACCCTCTAAAAGGCGGCCAATAACATCAGCATTTTCCCATTTGTTGATTGGATGGTCAAAGTGCGCACTAGTCAGATCTCTCAAACCAAATCTGTTGCAAAATGCATAAGCTCAAATATATTCATGTAGATTTAATAGCTGTTTTTTATTCACAATAGCTGAAAGAGGAGACGAAAATGATTTGGTCACAGATACACCTACAAGGACATTTATATGACTGACTTCAGGAAAAGCTGGACTAAACAGTTGAGCTTTTTCATGGACGGAAAAACATGTTAAACAAAAATGCACAGAAATCACGGATTCATTTTATGAGGTTAATATTGATGCTTCTGCTAGAGAGGATTAATGCTGTGTAGCTGTGGCTGCATTGAAAGGAGATTTTGTTAAATTGTGTTCATTAAATGCCAGTAATGACATTTATTCTCACTGCAGAAGATATTATTTTGTGATGCAACACTCTGTCATACTGCGTTTTTGTATATTGATGCTTTAGCATCATAATGATGGTATTAAGAGGCGGATTGAATCAGGTAGGACACCACTGAAGGCCTAGGTGTGTAATGCACTGCTTGTCACTGTGATAGACTATTCGTATACTACAAAGGTTTAACATTATACATGTGGTATTAGAATATTTCCATTTCTACAGTAACAACAACCTCCACTCTTCTGGCAAGGATTGCCACTAGATTTGCTTTGTGCTTATTCAGATGCAAGAGCAATAGTGAAGCCTGGTGAGGAGTGTTGGGACATAGCCAGTGTTCTATAGGGTTAAGGTCAGGGCTTTGATCAAGTTACTCAGGTTCTTTCACTTTCATTTTGGCACACCATGTCTTTATGGACCTCAGTTTGTGCACAGGGGCCTTGGTTTGGGACATGAGTTTAGGCACCTTACTTCTAGTCAAGGAAATGATTAAAGTTAGAGTTAGAGGTGGGAAGTAACGAAGTACAAATACTTTGTTACTGTACTTTGTACTTTGTTACTGTTACTGTAGATTTTTCTGGTATCAGTACTTTACTTCACTATTTATTTTTTGGACAACTTTTTACCCATTACATTTTTACACAAATATTTGTACTTTCTACTTCTTAAATTTTCAAAACAAGCTACTTACTTTAGTTTTAATCTGTTCCGTGACATGATCAATATTTTTTCTTCTCAGTGCGCCGTTTTCAGCCCATTAACCGATTTCCTGTCCAGACGAAGGCTAGTTTTCAAAGATAACAATAAGGCAACAAGATGTATTGGGGTAACGTGGATTAGACAAAGGAAGTCAGCAATGTAAACATAACTGAGAATGTACCAGGTAGCATAAAAGCACATGGAGTAAAACCAGTGCTAGCTTCTGAGAAGGGAAGGAAGCACTGCAGGTATGCAGGCAATGTGGTATGGAGATGCAGCATCTCGTTCCCTCTGGCAACCATGGTTACATACGTAACCTGGAGATGTTCAATTTCAGGAACTTGAGCTGTGTCAAAAATGCTTTAGGAACAAGAGTTCAATCAAGCCAGACTGACCAATCGCTGCCTATTGTGGATGGGCACAGCAAGGGCGAAGGATAGAGGGGCCAGGAGTGGCACTGAGGTTGAAGCTATAGAACCTGACAAAGGTCAGTGCGGTGGACCAGCCCGTAGCATTGCAAATGTCTTGGAGGGGAACTCCTGAGGACAAAGCCTTAGAGTCAGCCACACTTTGAGTGGAGTGCGCTCTGACCCCGAAAGGAGCAGGAAGACCAGAGGACTTATTAGAGGTAAAAATAGCATCCACAATTTATCTGATAAGCGTTTGCTTATTCGCAGCGAGACTTCTCGTCAGAGGGTCATAGCAGACAAACAGTACTTGCACTGGACACTGTCGAGTAAGTTTCTCCTGGTCTGGGACCTGAAATGGAGGAGAAGAGAATGCCTGAAGCATAACAGGTTGTGGGACAACCAAGGGGACTTTAGAAACATACCCTGATCTAGAGTAGAGATGGCCAAGAGGAACACAGTCTTAACTGTGAGGAACCTTAAAGATAACTTGGTCAGAGGCTCAGAGGGAGGCACCGACAGGACCTCCAAGACGATGGCTATGTCCGGAGTGAAGAATGGTCTCTAAAACCTCGGTTGAGAGGCTGGCAGCTAGCTTCCACAACTCTGGACGGGGGTGTATTATAGTACACCCTGCCTGAGATAGAAGATCCCTCCTGAGAGGGATCTCCCAGGAAGGGGTGTTTGAGAAGGGCTACCAGGTCCGCAAACCATGGCCTGTCTGGTCACGGTGGGGCTACCAAGAGGAGATGCCAAAACCGCGGGCCTCGGCCCTTGCCTGCAGAGGGCGTCTGCTCCCTCATTTAAGTGGCCTGGGATATACGCTGCCTTCAAGGAGAGCAGCTTCCCTTAGGTCCACAGGAGGATCTGACATGCCAGCTTGTACAAGAGGCGAGATCGCAGACCCTCCTGGTGGTTGATATAAGAAACCACCAAAGTATTGTCTGTATGGACCAATACATGGCGATCTCTGTGGTCTGGGAGGAAATGCCTCAGAGCTTGAAGCACAGCCAGCATCTCTAGGCAATTGATGTGCCACAGCCGATGGGGCCCCCCCCAGAGACCTTGAGCAGAGCAGCCACTCATGACCGCTCCCCACCCCATGAGGGTCGTGTCTGTCATGAGTTATGCGATGCCCAGGAACTCCCAGTACGGGGCCCTGAGTCATACTTCACCTAAGTAAATGGTTCTTTGTGATGGAGAAAGCGCTCTCTTTTTTGGCCTCATGTGGGCAAGAACAACATCTTGATGCCGGACCGCCAGTTGCTCTAATTGAGCCAATATCAACCAATCATTGATATAATTTACAATGCATCCACACACTTTGTGAAGGTGTGGACTGAGAGGGCAAGAACAAACGGAAGGACCTGGTATTGGTAAGCATCGGCCCCGAAAGCAAACCTAAGGAACTTCATGTGAGCTGGAAGGATGGATACATGAAGGTATGCATCCTTCAGATCTATGGTTACATACCAGTGATCGGACCTGATTTGTGACACGACCTGCTTCAAGGTCAGCATCTTAAACCTGAGTCTCAAAAGTGAGTGGTTCAGCTGACGCAGTTCCAGTATAGGATAGGATACCCTCCCATCCATTTTGGGAACTATGAATTACTGCATTAACAGCATCGCCGAACAGGCCCATCAGCAACAGCGGGACGTCCCTAAGGGCTAGGTCACATCTAGCTCCCGCAGCAGATAGGCCTGCAGCACAGCCATGGTGTGCAGACACCCTGTGGCTTGACCTGCTAAAGCATAAGCCTTGCCCACCAGCAATTTGAGAGACGACGCATCACCTGGTGAGGAACCCCTCGGTGTGAAAGCAATCCTCAGAGGAAGAGAGGCGGAGCTGAGTGCTCTCCTCGCAAAGGGAAGAAACCACCAAAAGGTGTGCTTCCGAACCTTGCAGTCAGGTGCTGGACATGGCAGGATGTGGGGGGCAAAAGGGACGAGCCTGTCTCCAAACCCTCTGCGAGGTCCATTTGTGAGACGCAGGTTCTTCAACACCGCTTTGCTTTGGTGAAAGCGGGGCCAAAACCAAGAGGAGCAGGAGCATTCTTTTCAAAGAGTGCGGGAGCAAAGCATTCGCATTTTTATGCGAGCGCAATCTAAGCAGTTGCATCCTGTGCGTTCTGTGGCATTTTTTCCTCATAACGGCGAAACAAACATTACTCTGTCTTTTTTGATCGTACAGATAAGAGCAATACATCATTCGAATCTGTAAATGGTCTACTTTCTTTTGTACACACACATAACAACAAAATGCTGTGCTTTTGTAAAATAAAGCAGTCAGACAGGGTGCACTTTCTGCCATCTCTGTCATCTCTCTTCACAGACACACAGATAAAACAACCTGAATCTCAGTAAACATTTGCCTCACAGACATAATAAATATATTTATATAAAGCTTGAAAAGTCTACTTTAAAATAAACCAATTCAGATCAAATACAAATATTTTTTGCTTATGTAATCCGTATGAAAGTTATAAGAGGTACAGTTTCTCCAGTATCGCCTCCATTAACCATCCGTGTGGAAACAGAGCAAAGGTTCTGTTTGGTGTCTGGATAATTTACGTAATTTTAAACACCATAATTACTTTTACATTTACAAGAATATTTTGTCTTCATGCTCTATGTTAAGTTTGGTTTCATGAATAATAAACATACATTGCATAAAGCATCAATATTTGTCCATACCCATGTTGATTAGAGTATAAAATAAATTGGAAAGTATTAATTTAAGGTACAATTAAAACAGATAAAAATGTGCGTATGTTTGCGTTAATTAATCGTGAGTTAACTTATGACAATCATGCAATTAATTACAATTAAATATTTAAATCTATTGATAGCCCTAATTTTAATATGACGTGGTGTCCAGTTACCAGCGTGACACTAAAACAGGTAGTAGTAATGGCAAATTTTTATTTAAGTACATGTCATAGCCCAAACTTCTTTTATTTATCTTGAGTAAAAAAGTATAGTCAGTACTTTAACTTTTACCTGAGTATTTTAAAACATGAGTATCTGTACTTCTACTTAAGTGAAGGATGTGTGTTCTTTTGCCACCTCTGGTTACAGTACACTATTAAATCTTACAGTTGTGTTCTTCTAATGTTATGGCAACGTTTTGATGAAAAACCACATATGGGTGTAATGCAGTGTACAACATTTGTGTCAAAACTTCATCTGCTTTTAGGTCACGTTGAAATGAATTCCAAAAAGAGTCAATTCACTTGTTCCAGACATTACAGTAAGAAATAAGAGTCAAGCCCAAATCTATGAAGTCAATTCCACACACACTAAAAATGAGATCATGCGTCAAGCTAAATCAATTTAAGATTTCAGCTACCGAGAGTCAGCATATACTTATTTTGCCTTTATTTTTAATTTGTGTGATTGGAATTGAACAAATTCAAGCTAAAACTGCTAGAAAAATGTGATTAGAAAGGTGTATAGCGACTGAAATGAACTCTTACACCCTACGTTTTGCCCCTGAGTTACTTCGAAAGCTGAATCAACAGCATAATATTTACCAAAGACTGCGCTCCTCCTGTTATCTGGATCAGGTGTCTTTGTAAACCATAGACCCCTGTGCTTCTGTGGGGACATGTGCATGCAGATGTTCTCTGATCACCAAGGACACAGGTATCTACTCTGAAGTTAAGGCTTGGCTGTTTGGACTTATTGCTAGCGTTTGCTCTCTACAGTCATCACTTTCTACATCCTGCTGGTTGACCGTACTATGGCACTGCTCCAGATTAAGGGTTATCAGTAAATGCTTGGCAATTCATCCAAAGCGAAAAAAAAATAGCTTTCCTAGCAAAGGAGACTGCTGCAACTCTATCTCTCTCTCTTTCTCTCTCTCTCTCTCTCTCTCTCTCTCAGGCTCTCTCTCTCTCTCTCTTTCAGGCTCTCTTTGTCTCTCTCTCTCTCTCTCTCTCTCTCTCTCGCTCTCTCTCTCTCTCTCTCTCTCTCTCTCAGGCTCTCTCTCTACCATAAAGAGCTTACGTGGGACTGTTTTACTGCAATCATCTGTCATCTAGAGAGATTAGCGCCGGAAACCAGGTGTAAAGCGAGTTCTGACTGGTGCTAGGATACAGTGGAACACTCTCTGATGTCGACCGAGCAGTGAAAGCGATGCTTCACCTAAAAGGCTGCTCTGGCCTTGTCACTTCTTGTTCAAAAAAAGAGTAACCAAAGTGGATATTGGCAATCCAAGCCAGACATACTATAAATATTTTGTTATAGATTTTTGTTGTGTGTGAATCCAGAGAAATTGTATAATATCAAATTAGCTCTGGCAATTCTAGCACACTTTTTTGTGACAAAGCACATTGATTTCCCCCCAAGGCTTGGAAATGTCATTTAAAAATGTATTTGTTTTTCACTGTATGAATGATTGTCATTAATTTGCATTTAAAGATGGCTTATTTCAAATAGCCATCCTTCAACTAGGAATGCACTCAGATATTCAAATACCTGCTTAACTCCTTGAGGTACCAATATCTGAATGCTAAAATCACATTTTCTATATTTGCTACACCCAAACATGGGCTGCAGCCACCATGAACATAATCACAGCCACCCTAGTGGCCACCCGCTCAAATTTGCATTTTTAATAGATGAAAATAATTTCTCAAATATTGTTCTAGGAATACCCGGATCATGTCTATACAATAATGTTTGGGCAGCAAAATAAAAATATCTATATTAATTTTAATTAAAATGTAAATAGTTTAGCAATTGCACATTATACATCATTGTGATTTGGCCACTTACAATACTTAAAAAAAAAAAGGTTTTAAGGTTGGATGAGGGCCATGTTGTTTGAATAATGATATTTTTTGTGCCACCACAGAGTAACTGCTGGCCCCTGGCTGCAGTTAAAAATCCATGGCTCTACCACTGCACCCAATGTCCAAATTAAGTCAGACAAAAAATATTTAAAAAGCCTTGTCTTGCAGTGTGTTTATGCTGAAAGTAGTGCCTGGTAGACAAGTCAATCAGGACTGAAAAGAGGGAAAATTTTCTTTAGTTTTCTACTTTTATGTTCGGATTATAGCATAAATTTTACATCAGAAGTGACTTTTTCTTTAGTAATCTGCTCTTTAGTGTTTAATTTATTTTATTGATTTCTTCATATGAAATGAAGTACTTGTGAATGAAGGAGGAAACTCAGCAGGTCTGTATATAAATTAATCTTGAGACTTATATCTGATTTAGTCTAGATAGAAATTTATTATTATCTTTGGTATTATAGGTAAAAAGATATTATTACATTGAGGAAACACACTTTACTCAAATTTGTTATCCTCTTTATATTTACATTTTCATCAGATCCTGGACTGTTTTTTCTTTAAATGTTTTTCTTTAATCAGTCTATTGCAACTGCAAAATAACACTAGAATGTGACATTTCCTGAAGAAAATATGAGTGGTGCTTGCCGGTGCAAAAAATCGACAACGGGTGTGCGTTGTTTTTTTTGTGCCAACCGTGTTTTCAGTGCTGACTGTGAGATGTGCTCGTGCTTCAAGAGACAAGCATTTTGATACCATGCATGCCTGTTATTAAGGGGGCAGGGCCAGTGACGTCACGTGAGGTTATTACATGTCTCAGCGTTCGACTTCCCTTGCCGTGCCATGTGTTTAGACGTGTAGAGTGCCTGTGTTGCTGGAGATTTGTCATTTTGCATTTTTTGCATGTTCCCGCCTATTTGATATGGCACTCTGTCGGAGATTCCGAGCATTTTGAGGTGTCACACATCCAGGTCAAACCAAGTTTAGCGAGGTGGTAAGCTAATAGGTTTGTGCGATGGGCATGGCCTATAACGTCGAGTGACGTTATTGATTGCAGGTGGGGTTAAACTCCCCCACTGTGCCGAGCATTTTGACATATCACACTACTATTTCTGAGAACATTCGTTTTTTAGCCTATTTGGGCTATTGGTGAGGGCGTGGCTTAATGTGACATTACGTGAGGTCACTGTATTACCCACAATGTAGTGATATGTCACATGTCCCCTTCCTCTTGTGACCCCTCCCACTTTTGTGACCCCCCCCCCCCCCCCCCCCCCCCCCTGATTGCGGGGTTAGAGCATCTCCCATAATGCAATTAGCCCTACCGGGCTGTTTAGATTGATGTATGGCATGCCTGGGGTCTGTGGGCTTTGACCCAGCTCATTCACTCTATGTGTGTCAACATATGTGAATCCTAGCTGTTTCCCCATTTATTTATATAGGGGTGATTTATTGCCCCCTACCAATTGTTCCTGGGGTTATCGGGGTTACCCACCCAAGACGAGTGGATATGTCGTACGAGCGTGTGGGGCGAATGCGGGCCGAACAGTGGATCGGATTCCCCATTCATTTTCTACGGGGGCCGGAATTTCTGAGAATTTCCAGAAATCCGAGCAGGTGCTGGGTTTGCTTCACTATTCATTTTCTATGGGGTTTCTATTATTTACCCCTTACCTACTGTTACCAGGGGTATAAATGAGAACGGGGCATATAGGCGAGATCTGCTTGCCACCCCGGAGGAGTGGATATGTCGTACTGGCTTGTTCGGATGCACGTTCGGAGTGAAGGCTGGCCCGTGTGGTCCGATCCAACAGACGAGCTCCTGTAGCTCAAATTGCTGAGGAAGTTAATTCTGTTGATGCTCGACTGGTCAGGACTGTTTTGGCAGCAAAAGGGGGACCAACACAATATTAGGCAGGTGGTCATAATGTTATGTCTGATCTGTAGCCGTAAAGTTCTGCATGATTGGTGTATGTCATGCCTTTTAACTTTGACCAGTTACATTTAATGTTGTGGAACATCTACGTTAGTTCACATTACTATTTATGTTCATATCCGCTATAAATAGCGTTTCCCTCACCAGCTTCTTGTGCACATTGTCAAGGTACAGAGAAACTATTAGCACCTAGTCCTCTGCACTGACAAACGCTGACTCTGGAATCTTCTTCCATAAATGTTAATAAAAGGCCTTCTACATCTATATCTACATCTACAATCTACATTATGTTCATTATCCTTTTTTTTAGGTTAACTAGAATCCATTTAATCCATTTATAATAAGCTTGTGAATATGTAGATATACAGTATGTGTATATACTATTGTTATAAAAGTGGCAAAGTTGTTACAAGATCTTGTATAAGTAGATCTTTAAATTAGACCAGAATAAGCATAGGCGCATTAATATAAACAAAATTGAATCCAGAATTATATTATCTGCTTGATCCAGGATAATATCATCTAGAATTCATTGTCACTGTATTTTATGACATTTTTTGTTTTCTGAGCAGTTTGAATAAACTCCAGTGCATTTAGTTCATTAATTCTTTTTTATTATTGCTTTTTATTATATTATTTTAACAGATATTTTATCACAAGGAAAGAAGGAATTCACTTGTAAAAAGCAATTGTTATCTTTGCATATTCTGACATCCCTTCCCAGACACGAAAGGAAGTTCAGGGTCAGGGCACATGCTCAGCTTCTTGTGTGCCCTTTGGAGCATTTGGGGGTTAAGGTCTTTGTCAAAAGCCCAGCTGTTACTTTATGGATTTACCTGCGCCTCAGTCATTCCTCTTCCTTTGCAGCGTTTCCCCGCTTTATTTTCATTATATACGGAAATGTTGCTTTGCTGACCCACATTACCAATTTTATACTTTTTCTGCCAAGTAGCTACACTTTAACAGTGTTTGTGTAAATACCTATATAGGTAAGCTTGGTCATGTGTTGATTATTGTATTCCTCTGCACAGCCTGCTAAGCTGTTGTTAGGAGAGTTGCAAAGCCACTGTATTTATTATCAGGTATTCCAAATAATTGTATTTACTCTCCGTCCACAGACTTTTTTATTCTTTTTATTACATACTTTTGTGAGTAAAAATGGCAAATACTACCCTGCAGCAATGAAAAGCGCAGACAACGAACAAATTAACATTTTGTAATGTTAACCTAAAGAGATGTATGTTTACGTTAATGTAGGGAAGTGGGCCGGGGGTGGGGGGTGGCAAGGCTATACTTTACCGTGTCATTATTTCAAAGTGGGGTGACAAATGCCTAGCTAATGGTATGGGGTGTGTGTGTGTGTGTGTGTGTGTGTGTGTGTGTGTGTGTGTGTGTGATTATTTGCTTGTGTGTACAGAGTGGAGGCCCTAGTGTGTGATTGATGCTTGTGCACACTGTGCAGCAGACAGCCTGCCACGGTTTCAGACGTTCTTATTACTCATTCCCTCCACTGCTGGAGGAAAGCATCAGACCCTAAATGTAATCCTGCCCCAGCACTGCTGCAAACTCCAGTTTACACATTACACATGAACAGCAGACAGAGAAGTCTTAGTAATTGCTCTTGCTGGAAAAAGGATGTCATGTTCAAGCTGCATTGGTCACACCATTCACTGGCAGGCTATTGTTGTCATGCTAATCACTGCAGGTATTACGATACAATTGGTCAAGGAAAGAAAAAAGACATGGTAAAAAAACTGTTAAAAAGACAGACATTCACTTGAATGGAAGCAGCCACTAGATTATTTTATTCCCAAAATATTCATCTCTCTCTCTCTCTCTCTCTCTCTCTCTCTCTCT
>JAAIIK010000187.1:153921-173308 GCA_014706435.1 Silurus glanis
AACAAATAAAAAACTGAAAAATTGGGCGTGCAAAATTATTCAGCCCCCTTAAGTTAATACTTTGTAGCGCCACCTTTTGCTGCGATTACAGCTGTAAGTCGCTTGGGGTATGTCTCTATCAGTTTTGCACATCGAGAGACTGAAATCTTTGCCCATTCCTCCTAGCAAAACAGCTCGAGCTCAGTGAGGTTGGATGGAGAGCATTTGTGAACAGCAGTTTTCAGTTCTTTCCACAGATTCTCGATTGGATTCAGGTCTGGACTTTGACTTGGCCATTCTAACACCTGGATATGTTTATTTGTGAACCATTCCATTGTAGATTTTGCTTTATGTTTTGGATAATTGTCTTGTTGGAAGACAAATCTCCGTCCCAGTCTCAGGTCTTTTGCAGACTCCATCAGGTTTTCTTCCAGAATGGTCCTGTATTTGGCTCCATCCATCTTCCCATCAATTTTAACCATCTTCCCTGTCCCTGCTGAAGAAAAGCAGGCCCAAACCATGATGCTGCCACCACCATGTTTGACAGTGGGGATGGTGTGTTCAGGGTGATGAGCTGTGTTGCTTTTACGCCAAACATAACGTTTTGCATTGTTGCCAAAAAGTTGGATTTTGGTTTCATCTGACCAGAGCACCTTCTTCCACATGTTTGGTGTGTCTCCCAGGTGGCTTGTGGCAAACTTTAAACGACACTTTTTATGGATATCTTTAAGTAATGGCTTTCTTCTTGCCACTCTTCCATAAAGGCCAGATTTGTGCAGTATACGACTGATTGTTGTCCTATGGACAGAGTCTCCCACCTCAGCTGTAGATCTCTGCAGTTCATCCAGAGTGATCATGGGCCTCTTGGCTGCATCTCTGATCAGTCTTCTCCTTGTATGAGCTGAAAGTTTAGAGGGACGGCCAGGTCTTGGTAGATTTGCAGTGGTCTGATACTCCTTCCATTTCAATATTATCGCTTGCACAGTGCTCCTTGGGATGTTTAAAGCTTGGGAAATCTTTTTGTATCCAAATCCGGCTTTAAACTTCTCCACAACAGTATCTCGGACCTGCCTGGTGTGTTCCTTGTTCTTCATGATGCTCTCTGCGCTTTAAACGGACCTCTGAGACTATCACAGTGCAGGTGCATTTATACGGAGACTTGATTACACACAGGTGGATTCTATTTATCATCATTAGTCATTTAGGTCAACATTGGATCATTCAGAGATCCTCACTGAACTTCTGGAGAGAGTTTGCTGCACTGAAAGTAAAGGGGCTGAATAATTTATATAAAAGATAATCCAATAAAATAACAATATCTGTATCCAATATCTGAATAAAAGATATCCAATAAATTTCATTCCACTTCATGATTGTGCCCCACTTGTTGTTGATTCTTCACAAAAAATTACATTTTTATATCTTTATGTTTGAAGCCTGAAATGTGGCAAAAGGTCGCAAAGTTCAAGGGGGCCGAATACTTTCGCAAGGCACTGTATATTATGCTAGTCACCATTCGTAACATCACTATGATATTCCATCATCTCTAATGCTCATTATTTGATTTCAAATACAGACAGAGCTGCAGTATCCTTAGTAGTTCACAAATAGCTATTAGGCCAGATTAGAAATATTCAGCTGTTTTTGTATACTATTGGCACAGAAAATATGTTTAAGCAAATGTCTAGGCCCAACACTGCATTGTTTATTGTCCCTAAGAAAAAACGTCAGTTGATAGGATGATGCTATGTTTTGCATGACAATGCTACAGTTTACACAGTCTCCTAAGCCGCATTCCCACGTTTGTTTGTTTGAGCTCTATTCGTTTCAAATGCCATATGTTAAGCGACAAGAAGGAGTGCCATGCTTCGCAGCAAGCCTGCTGTTTCCCAAGCCATGGCTCATTCACTACAAACAATAACAAATAAAACTTTTGCTCCATTCCGGTTCCTTCCATTTCCTAAGGCATTCTGTGAGCAAAAGACATTTTCCTGACTTCATGCATCTATGAGTGTCTTATAACACCTGACAGACAGTGAAAGCACATGTGCAACCCTGTGCAAGCTCTTGCAATCAGATATCAAGTTTCAACCAGCACACATCATCAGTTATGCAATGACTGCACATCCCTCTGGTGGATCTATATCCTTATTCATGTTGTTTGGAGTCTTTTTTGGAAGTGCAGGAATACAGTATCCAAAGTGCTATTGTTTTAGGCACCTTTCAAAACCTGGCTGCTTTCCCCAATCACCTATTAGTTTCCCCTCCACTTTTGAAAGTGCCCTAAAAAGATAATACAAAGCCATATGGTGGAATATTACTTACAGTGAGCTGAGTGTGGAGATACACAGGAATCTGTGTAACAGGCCAATCTATTTAGGTCAAGTTTCACTCTGTGCTCCCTTGTCCAAGCCATGTTTTTTTTTTTTTTTTTTTTTTTTTGCAATATTCCTTAGTGTGTTTCTATTTTTTTTTTTTACTAGCCTGTCTATTTTTTCATGTCTCTATTAAGTGATATATTTCTGGAGGAATAGCTTGCTCAGCCTGTCTGCTGATTTCTTTTAAACCGAGCTTAAGAAAGCCATCACACACCTTACTCTCACTGCAAAGAGACAACAGATAAAAATAGACAGCACCAGCAGCGGTTAATGCCTGTCGCCCTAGACACAGACATTTGCATATCTTTTATGTTCTTTCCTCTCTGTCTCCTTTTTTCCCCTTTTCTTCAGGTTCTCTTACTCTTTCTTGTGCAAAGGGTCTCCTCCTGAGGCTTGAAGGGTTTTCTTTTTTTTTTTTTTTCTTTCTCTTCAGAAGGCAGGCCTGTTCAGAAAGGAGCATTGAAAAGCAGCGGCAGACAGTCGGGTAATTAAAGATTTGAGAAGGCAAGGCTTTTCTTCCTGTATTTTCTTTCAGACCCTTTTGGAGAGAGTAACGGTCTGCTTGCTCTATCAGAGGGAAGGTATTGAGTGTAGGGATACAGGACAGCCATCTGGCCCTGAACCACTACTTCAGTCTTGTGAAAATAGGGAGAGTTGCCAAAAAAAAAAAAAAAAAAAAAAGTGGCTCTGTGACTTTTCAGCTTTCCCATACCACAACATTGTCTCTGTAGTGGACAGAAAGTTCAGTGTCATGTCCATAGTGATCAATGTTGACAAACCATCAATCTAACATCTTGTGCACATGTGATCTGTTTTCTTTAGGAGCTTTATATTCTAGTAAATGTATATTTACTCTATGTTTTGTGACACATTTATCTTCGCTCCAGTTGTTTGGGCACTATCATATAATATAATAACAACTTGTAGGTATATAAGTAAAATCCAATGAAAATGCTTCTATGTTCAAGTTCTTTTCATAGTTACTCGTTCCACAGTGCAACAACTAAGAGAGGACATTCTCACATATAATAAAATAGAACATAGTATTAAGAAAATAGTAATAAACATATACTGAAATATAGTAAGTCAATGGCAAATAGGGAAATGTGTAGGCTCTGTTAAGTGTCCTCATTCTATAGACAGATAGCTTGAGGATTGTAAATCTCTGTAGGTCTTTAGTATCCAGTAGCACTTTCCCGATGAAAGCATTAAGAAGCATTTAACATGTTAAGAAACTGAATAATAATTAAAGGAAAGCTCTTCTTTTAGATACATTTAAGGTTTGGCGATATACAGTTTCTTTGTACTCCATTGCTAGAACTGAGCTACATACATACTGTGCATGCTCTTTTAGAAGGCAAGGTCCAATGAGAAATATATCTTTAGTGGAATACCATTATGGTATATCATTCAATTTCATTAAAAATGTTCTCATCTGTATTCCCCTTTGTAGGCTTTAATATAGGTTGTTGTGATTCCCAAGAAATTTGTCTTTAGTATTATGTATATAGGAGACTTGTGGGATCATCAACATATTGTACAACAGACTTGAGAAATTTGTAACAGCAGTTAGTTTAAATATATTTTAGGACCGGTATAATCGTTTTCCCCAATATTCCAGAAAAATATGTTTATTATGTTAAGCACAGAGGGGACTCTCCAATTCTGATATAAATAACAAGATATAATTTGTGTATAGCATAAGTTTAGGGGTTCACTGCAATCCTGGTGGAAGGCTTCATCCAGTGGTTGCAATGCGAAAAAAGGAGTATTTAGTCTGCACAGCCCTGTCTAATTCAACTAGTTAAATTAAAAGAGGGTGTGATAAAGCCATTTGTACCCACTCTTGCCCAATGTTCAGAAGCTTAACTAATTAAAGAGCTTGAAAACCAAACCTCAAGTTCCCCAAGGCTTAGGAGTGAAATTCCCATTCCTCCCAAATAAACACTTTCTTGGTGACCAATGGATTGCATGGTTAAGGAATGCACTTGGCGATCAATAACATATATAGAATTTTTGTTCTCAAACTCTTTACTTTAAGTCTTCTAAAATTCAAGTGTCAACCCTTTCATATTTGCACCATATACATAAGGGAGCTGCTTAATAACATCTGCTATCTTTATAATTAAAAAGTAAGAGTTTACCAGCGGATAGAAAAAAAATTGTAAACACATTCACTTCTCTTTTGAATTAGGAATACAATATATAGGTTTATACTTTGTTGTCAGTACAAAATAAAACATTTTAGATTTCTATACTTTTTAATTTAAAAATTCAGTGTTTCAAAAAAAGTTTAAAAGTCAGATTGCATAACAGATTACTTTACCGGCTGTCAAGGTTTACCTGCAAATACAAAAGAAAGTGTGACAAAATCTGTAGAAGAACTCTAGTGGATTCTCAAAGGTGCTTTGAAAAACGTACCAAACAATTTCCATGTGAAACTCATCCTACAACATGTACCTGAGATGACTTTTGCGTAAAAAAAAAAAGGGTTATTAGAATTTACCACTTATATTGTTGCTTGGAATGTTCAAATTTATCATGTTTTATGGCATCTTTGCTGTATTGCATTTTTATATGTTTACAAGACTTTTCATAGTATTATATGTCTCTAGGGCCTCCCACATAGCTGCAAACTGAGGTCAATTGTTCTTTAAAGAAATCAGATAAATGATTGGAGTTTTTGTCTGTCTCCACCTTCTCCATTGAAAAGTTTGGGAAAGAATGGCTAAAACAACATCAAATTTGTGCTGAAATGGGAATAAAGCTCCCATAACGCTAATGTAATCTAATGTAATCTAATCTAAACTTTGTGTCTTTGTAATTTGGTGCTTTAATATTTCTACTGTATGTATTATCTTTAGTACAATGTTGGTCTGAAGTTGCATGTGAGTATGTTTTGCTAACCGGTTTTGGTTATTCTAGTTCATCACTGAGGAAACGTTAATGATGTTTGAAACTGGCTTTCACAAATGTAATATGTAATTTAGGCTCTTTGTTTTCCAACTATTTGTCAATGAATATGCACAAAGTTTTTTTGCTAATTTTGCTTAAAGATTGCTTTAGCATAAAACATATTTAGCATAAATATGACTTCAAATTCAAATTTGATTTAGCAGAATAATCAGATTTTAAATTTCTAATTTCCTGAAAATACAGTTATAAAATAGTTAACATTATATTATACAGTAACACCTTGTTTAAATCTGTTTTTATTTATTAATACTATTCTTCTGTGTTCTTCTGTAAATGTACAAAATTGTCTAACATGAAACATAAAATGTGAATTAGCTTTTTTTTTTGTCTTTTATTATGTCATAAACTATTGAATAAACTATTGTACAAATAACAGAGAAACAAAAATTGTATTAGACATTTCTATAAGAATGTAACACAAAACGATCACGTTGTCACCATCACCGGTGATTATCCTGTATGGAAAAAGCATTCACATACTTCAGTATTGACTAGGTAGATAAAACCTGCTGGACTTCTCTGAATATTTTCCACCTCAAACCTACTCATTCTGCAATGTGGTCTATGTTGTCTCATAAACAGTATTAGATGTTTTCCAACATTAATTTGTCTTTGCTTTTTATCTGCACTAGTCACTTTCCCATTTTCCAATTTGAAAAGTTAAAGTAAGATCTAGAATACTGGTAATCTTTATGTTTTACAGTTTTTTAAATTGGATAATGGATATTTTTCTTATAAAAAGCCAATAGCCAAATATGGATTTATGACAAACATCTAAATGAAGGTACTCAACAACCTGTGAAAAGTTGAGCATACATCATTGCTATTGTTTAGAAATCTAGTAATACATCAATCAATGTACCATTTCTAACAGCCTTTTCTTTAGGATGATTTCCATGTACAGCTAGCAGACATTGTATTCATAACTAATAAAACAAACAACTCAACTGTAGCTACTTGACTCCAATTCACAATAAAAGCATTTACGTATAGTATTTTAGTCACAAGTGCCTTTCAGACTGTTTTAACCAGCATTTAAATCCTCATCAGCTGTAAAATGTGCATCCATTTGAACTGTTTCTTTGTGTCCTTATAATGATGTCAACAAAACAATGTATGTACATAACAGTCAATAATATCAACAGCATCTTCATTTACAATTTGCACTTCACCCAGGGACAGATGGTTTCTACTATTTTTATCTTTTTGATAAGATGTTCTTTCGAAATTATAAATATACAGTGCCTTGCGAAAGTATTCGGCCCCCTTGTACTTTGCGACCTTTTGCCACATTTCAGGCTTCAAACATAAAGATATAAAACTGTAATTTTTTGTGAAGAATCAACAACAAGTAGGACACAATCATGAAGTGGAACGAAATTTATTGGATATTTCAAACTTTTTTAACAAATAAAAAACTGAAAAATTGGTTCGGGTTGGTACTTTAAATGTTGGTACTATGACGGGTAAAGGGAGAGAGGTAGCTGATATGATGGAGAGGAGAAAGGTAGATATGTTGTGTGTTCAGGAGACCAAGTGGAAAGGGAGTAAGGCCAGGAACATTGGAGGTGGGTTCAAACTGTTCTATCATGGTGTGGATGGAAAGAGAAATGGTGATGGGGTGATTCTGAAGGAAGAGTACAGTAAGAGTGTAGTGGAGGTGAAGAGAGTTTCTGATAGGGTGATGTACGTGAAGCTGGAAGTTGAAGGGATGATGATAAATGTCATCAGTGCCTATGCTCCACAAGTTGGCTGTGAGATGGAGGAGAAGGAAAGATTCTGGAGTGAATTAGATGAAGTGGTAGATGGTGTACCTAGGAAAGAACGATTGGTGATTGGGGCAGACTTTAATGGGCATGTAGGTGAAGGGAACAGAGGTGATGAGGATGTGATGGGTAGGTATGGTTTTAAGGAGAGGAATGTGGAAGGGTAGATGGTGGTAGATTTTGCTAAAAGGATGGAAATGGCAGTGGTGAACACTTATTTTAAGAAGAAGGAGGATCATAGGGTGACATATAAGAGTGGAGGAAGGTGCACAGAGGTGGACTATGTTCTATGCAGGAGATGCAACCTGAAGGAGATTGGAGACTGTAAGGTGTTGGCAGGGGACAGTGTAGCTAGACAGCATCGGATGGTGGTCTGTAGGATGGTTTTGGAGGCGAAGAAGAAGATGAGGAGAGTGAGGACTGAAAGAAGAATAAGATGGTGGAAACTGAAGGAGGAAGAGTGTAGTGTGAGGTTCAGGGAAGAGGTCAGACAGGGGCTCGGTGGTGGTGAAGAGGTGTTGGGTGATTGGGAAACTACTGCAGGAGTGATGAGGGAGGCAGCTAGAAAAGTACTTGGTGTGACATCTGGAAATAGAAAGCAAGACAAGGAGACGTGGTGGTGGAATGAGGAAGTGATGAGGAGTGGAGTGATGAGAAAAGTAGGCAGGAGTACAAGGAGATGCGGCAGCAGGTAAAGAGGGATGTGGTGAAAGCCAAGGAAAAGGCATATGAGGAGCTGTATGAGAGGTTGGACACTAAGGAAGGAGAAAAGGATTCATACCGATTGGCCAGGCAGAGAGTCCGAGCTGGAAAGGATGTGCTGCAAGTTAGAGCAATAAAGAATGGAGAGGGAAATGTGTTGACTAGTGAGGAGAGTGTGTTGAGAAGGTGACGGGAGTATTTTGAGCAGCTGATGAATGAGGAAAATCAGAGAGAGAGAAGGTTGGATGATGTGGAGTAGGTGAAGCAGGATGTAGATAGGATTAGTAAGGAGGAAGTGAGAGCAGCGAATAAGAGGATGAAGAGTGGAAAGTCGGTTGGACCAGATGACATACCGGTAGCAGCGTGGAGATGTTTAGGAGAGATGGCAGTGGAGTTTTTAACCAGATTGTTTAACAAGATTCTGGAAGGTGGGAGGATGCCTGAGGAATGGAGAAGGAGTGTGCTGGTACCGATCTTTAAGC
The DNA here is from genome assembly GCA_014706435.1 of Silurus glanis. Classification (NCBI taxonomy): domain Eukaryota; kingdom Metazoa; phylum Chordata; class Actinopteri; order Siluriformes; family Siluridae; genus Silurus; species Silurus glanis. The sequence goes on from JAAIIK010000187.1 coordinate 162,205, forward strand.
ATAAGGGAGATGTGCAGACCTGCAGTAACTACAGGGGAATTAAGTTGATCAGTCACATGAAGTTATGGGAAAGAGTAGTGGAAGCCAGGCTGAGAGAAGAGGTGACCATCTGTGAGCAACAGTATGGTTTCATGCCGAGGTAGAGCACCACATATGCCTTATTTGCTTTGAGGATGTTGATGGAGAAGTATAGAGAAGGACAGAAGGAATTGCATTGTGTATTTGTGGATTTAGAGAAAGTGTACGACAGGGTGCCGAGAGAGGAGCTGTGGTATTGTATGAGGAATTCAGGTGTGTCAGAGAAGTATGTGATGGTGGTGCAGGACATGTATGAGGACAGTGTGACAGCAGTGAAGTGTGCAGTAGGAACGACAGACTGGTTCAGGGTGAAGGTTGGACTGCATCAAGGATCGGCCCTGAGCTCTTTCCTGTTTGCAGTGGTGATGGACAGGTTGACGGACGAGGTCAGACAGGAGTCTCCCTGGACTATGATGTTTGCAGATGATATTGTGATTTGTGGTGAGAGTAGTGAGCAGGTTGAGAAGAGCCTGGAGAGGTGGAGATATGCGCTGGAGAGAAGGGGAATGAAAGTCAGTAAGACAGAGTACATGTGTGTGAATGAGAGGGAGGGCAGTGGAGTGGTGCGGTTGCAGGGAGAAGAGGTGGAGAAGGTGGAGGAGTTCAGGTACCTGGGGTCAACAGTGCAAAGTAATGGAGAGTGTGTTAAAGAAGTAAAGAAAAGAGTGCAGGCAAGGTGGAGTGGGTGGAGAAGAGTGACAGGAGTGATTTGTGATAGTAGGGTATCTGAAGAATGAAAGGAAAAGTTTATAGGACTGTGGTGAGACCTGTGATGTTGTATGGATTAGAGACATTGAGTAAAAGACAGGAAGTGGAGCTGGAGGTAGCAGAGCTGAAGATGTTAAGGTTTTCGTTGGGAGTGACAAGGATGGACAAGATTAGAAATGAGTTTATTAGAGGGACAGCGCATGTAGGATGTTTTGGAGACAAGGTGAGGGAGGCGAGATTGAGATGGTTTGGACATGTGCAGAGGAGGGACATGAATTATATTGGTAGAAGAATGCTGAGGATGGAGCCACCAGGTAGGAGGAAAAGAGGAAGGCCAAGGAGGAGGTTCATGGATGTGGTGAGGGAAGACATGCAGGTAGTTGGTGTGAAAGAGGCATATGTAGAGGACAGGGTGGTATGGAGACGGATGATCCGCTGTGGCGACCCCTAATGGGAGCAGCCGAAAGAAGAAGAAGAAGTCTATTTTTTTATATTGTGATAAATTTATAACGTTATTTTGACATCGCTTTGTACTGTAGGTTACAAATATACTTTTTAGTAGATTATAACATTGTCATAATCTGCCAGTTGTGTGGCCTTGTTCTATAAACAATATTCGTGAGAATAGAAACCTTATTCTAGTTGTAAGATAGAATTTTGGAAACTATCTGTTATTTTCTCTTACTTTATTTAGTGCTTTCACTGTGCCATTCACTGTTTAAGCCCTGCACCAAAGAACGGCCTTTAGAAAGAAACCATGGACTCAATGTTATTCTGTAAATTAGTTCTGAATATAGTCAGTGTCTCCTTCTACGAAACACTTCCCCTTAAAAAGGTAGGTATTCTTGTATTCCGTTTGAAGAGGCCCTTGGTCTGTCAAATATTATCTATTGAATACACAGTCGGAATGCATAAGAATGTAAAAGAAGGCATTTTTCCTCAGAAAGACGTTTATAGCAAAACCGACTCAAAGACATTCTTTGCTTTAGAAATTGGGAGGCATTTAAAGACCTATTTTATGTACTGTTACTAAACCAACAGCTGTCTTTTCTGTTCAGCCTTTTAATTATAGCAAATACGGTACATTTGAGGGTGTTTAGTCATTTGACTACAAGGTATATTTACAATGTTTTAATAAAATTGTGTCCTTTTGTTTTGTGGATTAGACAATGTGATATTCCTAATAATAAATCATTCTAGAATTTCACTTTCATCATGAAAAATAAAGTATCTTGTTTAGTTACATACATTTTTTTCAAATTTCAGGAGCTACAAGGGACATGGAGGTTTCTGGTTTTCCAGCCCAAATGAACATTGGACAATGATAAAGTTAAGTCCAGTTTTTTTCCTGTTTCCATCTCCTACACTGACTACAATTTGACAATGTGACTTGAAGTAATTTTCAATGTGAGCATCAGAACGTGGAGAACCCATTACAGATGCAAAGTAGTCAAGGAAAGTAGTTTGAGTGATTTTAAAAATTTATGCAAATTAGAAGAATTAGAAGCCAATGTGATGACTAGCGATGGGGTGAAGTTGCCACAACCCCCAAACACACACTTACAGAATCTTAAACAATTGCTCAGGTTAATAAAATCTATATTAGCTGACTAAATTGAATCAAGACACATACAACAAAATGTTGTTTTTTCTGTAGGTCTGCAGACTGTCATACATACATGCTGTGATCTTTTATTTGTATCTGATTATTGGCCCAATGTGTTTTTATGTCATTAATAGGTCACTAGCTTGTACTGATATTATTGTTGGTGTTGATATTGCACTGTTAAAATCGCACAATGCCATGGAAAAACTGTGGCAACCTGCAACCATTAGTGACCAGCGTGGAACAATTTGTAGGATGTGCAACATAAAGCTGCTATTAATGTGAAAAATTGCTAAATTGTGATAGAAATTCAGAATACAGACGTACATACCAGCATATAATCACTTCAAAATATTGCCATGAACAGTCAAAACCTTGAGTGATCAAACATGTCTCCATTTCTTGTAGCAAAAAAGGCAAAAAAATGCTCTTCAGACTGATTTTATTGTGCGATCTCTGTACTTTCGGGAGGGAGCCTTGCAGGTGTCAGCACAATGAGATTTCTCCTACTTCCCTCTCTCTATATATTAATAAGCTTGCCGTAAGGAGAGAAAGAGCTGTTTGGATGGCTAGAGGGAGATACAGAGAGGGAAAGAAAGAGCAGGGCATTTGAGTTCATGCCTATATGTGTACATCGTGTAACAAAGTACCTGGGCTTTTGAACACGTCTTTTAAAAGCTAGTGTACATTCCCCTCGATGTAATCTGCCTGTGTATGTGGTCTGACTCTCACAGACTGTTCTCCATACACCAGCACAGGCGCAGGCACATCAATCATGGAAGATTATTACGTTTGCTTATTTGTGAGTGTGAGAGAGATCAGGTCTACAATAGATCCACCAGGACGTGGCCCATTGTGTGTTCCTGGATATGTGTGTGTGTACTAGTGTGTGAATGCTGGTTTGAGAGGTACAAAGGCTCCTTACCTCACAGCATTGGCATTCCCTGAGAGAATGACTAGGGTACAGAGCAAAGGAGAGAGGGGCACACAGTGGGGGCATTCATGGGCCTTGTCCCCACGGGAAGGAACCAGGGTCGAGTATTAGCCCCTATTAATAAACAAAGCCAGCCCAGCAGGGGCCTGGCGAACAACACCGAGAGTGCACAGAAAGAGAAAGAGCAGTTTGGGGGGCTCGAAGTAGAGAACAGAGAGAAAGAGAGACAGCAAGCAGGGCATTTGAGTTCAAGCCTATATGTCATTGTCCCTTGGACCTGTCTCACCAGACTAGCACTTTGCAGCAGAGTAATGAGTTTTATTAATGCACCACTCCAGATGTTGCTTACCTGCTCATGGTGTCTGACTTTACAGCACTGTTTTGTAATAAGATAAAGAGTCTTGAACAGTCTGTTAATCCTTTTTGTCCCTTAGCATTTCTTTGTTTCCTGTACAGCTTAATCTACAGTTTGCTGCACCATATTGTCTTTATCTCATCAAATCCATTAGTCACACTGGAGGAGATTATTTGTATAAACTGAGACAGACAGAGAGAGAGAGAGAGAGAGAGAGAGAGAGAGAGAGAGAGAAAAGGGAGACTCTTTTTTTAGTCTTTTTAGTTTAATTCCAAATGGTATTACCATTCCCTCTAGGCCCTAAGCGATAAATGGGAAACATGTGCTTATATGTAAGCTTAGCCAACATCTTCCCTGCAGCTCAGCTCACCATGGCAACAGTAATTGCCATGCATGTCTGTAATGATGCAGGGAAAACAGTGGTGAATCTGTGTATGACTTACACCAAGTCCCTAGTTTATTAGATGCACCTGTATACTCTGTATGAATATGCCTATGTAGCGTGTGTACTAGGTTATACTGTACACACAAGAAGAGTTTTGTACTCATGAACAAATGATTTTGTTGATCATTCATTCATTCAGTATTTCCTCAGTGGGTGTTAAAAGCCCTGATCAAGCTGGTGTGCATTAGGATCAGGATCCTGCAGAACCCAACAAGAAAGTTGCAGGGAGCCAGGTGGTGTATAGCCTCATGTGGGTGAGAGCAGGACAAAGAAAAGCTGCGTTCATTAACATGGAAGTGTATTGGACACAGCATGGTGCTCATGTGGTGCTGCCAAAGTGTTTACCACATATGGTGTAAATTGGACATTATTCGTTCATTTATCTTTTGTAAATGCTTTATCCCAGTCTGGTTTATAGTGGTTAAAATTACTTATTTATTTGAATTTTGAAAAATCGAACCAACCGAGTTGTATAATAAGAAAATATTGCGGATGTTAGTGTCATAGCCAGGGGAGTGGAATATTTTCCAGTTCCAAATGGTTAATTAACATAACGCACATATGGAGCACATCTCATTATATTTTTTATTATATAATTTTTTGAACATCATTACGGCACAAAAATAACTTAATTAAAATTTAGGCAGGAGTTGAGCTGTTGTGATTTTCATAGATGGTCAATGAACTCTTTACAATTCCATATTTAGCCATTTCGAACCTCAGATGAGCAAAATGAACACGCCCTGGGGTTTGTGGAATCAGATTTTATTGGCTACCATTTGGTGGGAAACAAGATTACCCAATCAAAATCAAGCAGCAGTCCCATTTCAGGTTGGGAGGCAGCTCGCTTCACTCTGGGATGCTCAGGGATATCAAGTGACAGCGTGCAATGAAGCACCACACATTTGTAGCAGAAGCAAAAAAAAAAAAATGTAGAATTGGTTTTAGACTTTCTCATTATTGATATTTTGCAATTTTAATTCAACTTTAATAAAGGTTTTTATGGTAACTTTATTTATACTGTATATTAAGATTGGTTGATGGTATATAGTACCTTAAATAGTTAAAATAAAATATATGCTTTTTCACCACTCCTACTGCTAGAGTATATGAGAGCCACCCAAAGTACAGAGCGTGTCACACATCAATATAATAGCACAGCTCTTGTGATTCAAAAACTGATGCTGTATTAGCTTAAAAGGCATGTGCTTTCACGCTTGGCTCATGTACCACATTTAAGACATTGTGTTTTGTCTGTTGCTTGGCAGATTTGTGCCATCGCCCTACTGTATGACAGCACTGCTTCCTTGGAGATGGCGTGGCGTGGAGAGTGTGGCTTACAAATAATAAATTAGTGACTCACGCTTTACCAATATTTCAGTTCGAATCATTTCCATGTTACATGTTTAGTATTTCTGTTTAGAGATTCAAACATTGTAGCTTTGCTTCAGTTATTATGCATTTATCTTGTTATTGTGCTGTGAAATAGAGATGTTTTTGGTCTTGCCATAGCAGGTGTGGACTTGTTGTATTCAAGTTTATTCATACAGAACTTTTAACAATAGACATTGTTAGAAAGCTTTACAGAACCCTGAGTTAGAAATGCCAAGGAAAAACTCCCTGGTATAACGATATAGGAAAGAAACCTTGAGATCTACCGCAAGCATTGATCGCTTTCTGGGTGAAATTGAATTGTAGGATTCTAAATCATTAGAGTATAGAGCTATAAAGAGCAAACAAAATGAAGGCCAGCTTATGTTAAAAGGATGTTCTCATTTCCACATATTTGCAAATATTATTTGTTTGTCTTCCTTCAAGTTGAGTCAGTGCCTTAAAAGAGACACTCATAGTACTCTGAAACCACAGGAAGGCTGACTGTACTCATTACACAGAATGTTTATGATGACCCTGAGTTAATGCAGTCACTGTAATAGCATAATGTTGTGATTTAATCATGTCCGGCAAGTAGTGTAATGGACAATAAGGCACCTGGAGTAATAAATTATGTCAGGACCCTTAAGATTCTGCCTTCCACAATCCACCAGCTGGAGATGTGATTTGTACAGCATCTCTGATGCACATAGGAAATCAAGGCCAGTCCGTCTGATCTGATCCCACAAAAGAGATACCGTAGCACAAATTGCTGAAAATTGTAATGCTGGCATCATAGTACACTGAGTACGGGGCTGCGTAGTTGTAGACAGTTCAGAGTGTCCATGCTGAACCCTGTCCACTACCGAAAACTCTTCCAATGAGCATGTGACAGTGGAGCAATAGTAGAAGAAAGGCACATGTGGTGAATCACATTTTATTTTACATTATGTGGACGGCCGTATATTTTGTGTGTTTTGCTTACCTGGAGATAGATGGCACCAGAATGCACTATGGGAAGGAGGCGAGAGGGTGGAGGGACTGTGATGCTCTGAACAGTGTGATGCTCTGGACTGTTTGGAAACCATGTGATCATTGCTTTAAAATGTATCGCCTATTGTTGCAGACCGAAGTACACTCTTCATGGCAATAGTATTTAGAGAACAAAGGGACTTCTTGAGGGAGATCACGAAGAGTTCAAGGTGGTCTTGGTCTTCCTTTCAGTTCTTTTAAAGCACCACCTGATAACTCTCAAGGATATGTTGCTAACAGGTCCCACACCTTGAAAGTCTTGTAGAGGTCGTGCCTCAGTGGGGAAGAGCTGTTTTAGACATGCAAAGGGGGACATACACATTATTAGCCATATACTAATATTATATGGATAATATTTTCCAATAATACCATCCATCACATATAAAATAGAATAATACACAAATGATAAAAAGGCTGCTGTCAGAACAATAATAAAGGAAGCAAATGTCTTTTGAACCCACTTGCAGTCAGGGTAGGTTTTCAAGAGGTAACCATTTATCACAGTTGGAGATTAGTAAATTATGGTATCATTTCAGGGTCACCAAGCTTCTAAATCCACAATTAGACACCACCTACATGCCAAAAAAAATAGTTAAAGGCATGCCAGTAGAAAGCATTTTCTTTTATCTAAACATAAATGTAAGAACCTGGAAATTTTGAGATGCTCCTGAAACTTTGACTGGAACCAGATTCTATGGTCAGATGGGAAAGCATGAAATACAACAAAAGGTGGATTTGGCATGAAAAAATAATAAGGATGGCTCTACAGCAAAGAACCTAATGATTACGCTTAGGAATGGTGAAAGATCTGTAATGATGTAGTGCTGTTTTTCTGTTTTTCAAGTCCCTTGAAACCTTGTTAGGATACATAGCATTATGCATTTATGGCATATTTCATATATAAATTGGACTGCAGCTGGGTTGTGTTTTGATTTGAATGGACAGGTAGTTCTGTCTCAAATTTCTGACTCTGTGTTTTATGAGAGAAATAAAAATTTTTTATTTCTTATAAAAAATGTTTTAGAAACTTATTTCATAAAAAAATTATTTTACTTGACTGTTTGTGAGAATGATTTCTTTCACAGATGTATATTTATTTTTTGGATTAAGCTTATTTTGTTGAAGCCATTACTAATATTAAAACCTCAAGAATCATTTTTGGTATTGATACCCATCCAATATTTCTAAATAAATCTACTAAATCTACTAAATCTAAGCTTTTATTTTATTAATTTATTGATTTTAAACCTAAAATACTTCACAGTTCCCCTCTCAGACAATTGTTTTGTTTATTCATTGTAAATATAATAAATCATAAATATATAATACAAAATAAATTCTAATAAAATCAATCCTAACCAAAGAGGGGAAATGCCAGGTCTGTTTTATTGTAAATATTTCTAGTTCCAAAAGTACATTTGTTTTCTTAATCCAATGCCAATCATTTCCATTTGTTATAGGATCTGGTATCCAATGTTTCCTCTGCTATCCGATCCGCTGTTTTTTGCTGGTACTGGCCTGATTCTGGGTATCACCTCTGTGCCAGCTCTAAACTCGTTTTTAGGTTGCCAATACTTCTGGAGCCGGCCGCGCTAGCTTTTCCCACCCAATTGAAATCTAGTCCAATTTAAACAGTGATTGTAAAATAATAAATTCCATGCATAATCTAAAGACATTTCAGAACATGGATTATTTTCCTTTTTTTTCCTTTTTTATTTTCTCTATGTAAAGCTGCCTCTTTCTGCATGTTTTGAGCAGAGCCTGTGCTATAACAAGACCAAGTGGTTGCAAGTTGTATGTGCTTTGTAATTCTCCTGCTCTATAGACAGGCCTGGAGATGTCAGGTGCATGATGGGAAGTGGGCTGGCAGGGGACAGCAGCATGGCGGTAGGCCAGAATCAATTGGCAGTGTAATGAGATGGCTGGGTGCCAGGTTACCATGGAGTTCCCTCTGCCCCGCCTTCTCTGAAGCCCTAGTAAATTAAACGGAGAGCCTAAGCTTCGGAGGGAGAAAGATGATGATGAGTGAGAAAGAGAGCCAGGGAGAGAGAGAGAGAGAGAGAGAGAGAGAGAGAGAGAGAGAGAGTAAAAGAGCGAGAGAGAGCAAGAGAGAGAGTAGAGAGTGGGTGGTAGTTGGATAGCAAAGGCCACTACCAAAGGAGAAGGTATGGAGGGTGCTAGACAGATGCAGTGATTTGGATGAAAGGGAAGAAGAGAAGAGAAAAGAAAGTGAGGGTTGAAATGCCACAGCTCCAGAGGAAAACACAGTTCAGTTCATACGATGTGGAGCTATAATATGCTCTGAAGTCTTTTCCACGCAAGGCATTTAGAGTGAAGCGCTTCAGGGAAAATAAATGAGCGATATCTTTGTTTCTGTCCCTGTGCCAGCAATTAGACCGTCTTTTCAATTGTCACTCCTTGAGTTCACAATCAGATCGCCTGGTGATGGGACACTTTTCTCAACTATTGTCTATTATTTTCACTTTAAAAAAAAAAAGAAAGGCCTTGCCCAAGACAGATTTTTTAAACCTAGAAAAGATGTTGTAGTACATGAAACAATCTGCAGATATAATAAACCTTTTTTTCCATTTAAAATTGTTACAAAATTACAAAAATGACTTTGCAACATAGAATTTGGTACTGATTGATTTCATAGCACTTTTACCCACTTATCAACTTTCATCACTCTACTGCTTAAAATTAATATCGTAGTTTTAATAAATATTCAGATGATTTTCAGTCAATGACTCTATTGACTCTATCCTGGCAAGCTTTAGAAAATACTTTTATAGAAAATACTGTATATTAAAATCCTTCTGCATAACCAAAATCAATTGGCAATAAACTGAATAGTAAGACCAAAGTCTATACAGTGAACACCTGACCATAAGATTTGCATGTGCTATTTGAACATTCCACACCACATTTAGTCCTCTTTCGCTGTTATAAAAACCTCCACTTTTTTCTGGGAAGATTTTCCACTAGATGTTGGAGTGTGCTTGTGGAGATTTGTGCTCATTCAGCCACAAGTGCATTGGTAATGTATGGTACTCATGTAGCATAAGGAGGTCTGGAGATCTGGAGATGTTCCAATTCATTGAAAAAGTTTTTAATAGGGTTGAGGTCAGAGCTCTATACCAGGCATGTTAAGATCTTCCACTTCGACCCATGTAGAACATATCGTCATGGAGCTGGATTTGTGCACATGGACATTGTCATGCTAGAACAATTTGGGTCTTAAGTGAAAGGAAAATTTAATGTGAGAACCTCCAGATACATCCTAGACAATGTTGTGCCTCCAACTTTGTGGTAACAGTTTGAGCAGGAAGCACGTATGTAAAACCGAATGTAGAATTATTTGCAAATCTCATAAACTCATATTTTATTTACAGTAGGAAATAGGATACAGATCACAGGGTTAAGTGATGGCTGCAACACATCACAGGTGGGACGGGGCAACTAAAGGATAGAAAAGTAAATGTTGAAAGAAATAGAAGGAGCAATGTTTTGCAACTAATTGGGTTAATTGGCAACATGTCAATAAACATGAATGGCTATAAAAAAAAGTCTCTAAGAAGTAAAGATGGGAATAAATTAAAAATGACCGAATTCTTTTTACTTAAAATGTTAAATTTCCTTAGTTTAAACATTTGTTATGTTTTGTATGCCCTATTGTAAATATAATTCTATTTACATTTTACCCAGTGTCCTATTTTTTTGGAATTGGGGTAATATGACATTGTGCTGTTGAAGAAAAATTATTATGTGTAGAATTGTTTTATTCTTCTTATACCATCAGCTAGCACATTGTAGTAAATTACACAAAAATTCAGCTTATTATTCTGCCAAGCAATCAGAAAGTGGAAAAAATTATTGTAGACCTTTGCAGTGGTGTTGAATACACAGCTGGAAGACATCGCAACTTGCAACCATGATTTGATCATATCTATCATATCATATCGATCGTATGATCATGTTTTGCTGCTATCGATTTAAATAAATCTGAAGGCAAGGCTGAAGGCTCACATCTCCCCACTGGCCCTGGCTCTTGTGTTACATCTTGTTACAGTTTGCACATAAGACCCAAGCTTAAATGACCCGCCCAACCTAACTACACTGTTGTATTGGTAATACAGGAATTTGGGTGTGGCTACAACTGCTAGCAGTAGCTTTGGATACAATTTTGCAGCTGTGCTCACTGATATCACAGGCTTTATCTCACACATTTTTGATTCCAGGACCATATAATACTGAATTTCTAATGTGTTAATGTTCTATTTGTCAGTTTTGCTTCTGCTAGGAATGAAAAGAATGACAAAAATGACCATATTTACATATTGAAAGCAACAGTTGTCAGTTAACAATTACTTTGCTTAAATAAAAAAAAAAAAAAAAAAAAAAAAAAAGATATATATATTTTTTTTAATGCAAATGCACTGATTTGTGAAAACTGTGTTTGGGATGTGTATGCTCGGGAGTGGGTGTTGTCAAAAGAAGCAGCTGGGCATGGTTTCGTGTGTGTGCGTGTGTGTGTGTGTGTGTGTGTGTGTGTGTGTGTGTGTGTGTGTGTGTGTG
>JAAIIK010000187.1:204792-234792 GCA_014706435.1 Silurus glanis
ACACACACACACACACACACACACACACACACACACACACACACACACACACACACACACATATTGAGTGTGAGTGCTGTGTGTGGTAGTGACTGAGCCCCTTTGATCTGTCCATTTCCCTTGTCCTTTGTCAGGAGCAGTCTGAGAGGGGGAGTTGTGTGTATTTGGGGGTTATACTGTAATATTAAGAGAGTTCACCACTCTTCCTTTTTTTCTGCCTGTATTTCCCCACAACACATATATTATCAGTTACCAGGCAGATGAGAAAAGGCTCTCTCGTTTTTGTTATCCCCTGTGCAGGTCCCTACACACTACAAATAAGCCATGTGATGCAGCAAGGAAACTCCGCCGTCTGCTGGAAGCCAACATCTGGAAGGAATAAGACGTTGCTAACAGGAGCCTAACTTTTCATATTATGTGAATATGGCTGTTACTTTAAACCTTTAGACCAAGCCATTTCTGGAGGACATAAAGCCTGTATTTCATTCAGACATACATCGTTCCACAAAGTGAGTGAATGTGGTGACAAAAAAAAGTGAGTGTGGTGACACCAGGTGCTGCAGAAAATGGGGTTCCAGAGGAAATAGCAGATGGTATCAGTCAAGTTCATGTGCACTTTCTCCCCTCACAAGCCCTACCCCCCTCCCTACCCTGTCTTTTCTCTTCACTTCCTGCCATTCTTTTGGCCCCCGGGCCACTGCACAAACGGCTATCGGCTAGGTATGCGACCATTCATTGTGCACCGCAGGGGGTCTCTCGCTTCAAACCCTGGCCTCTCTAAAAGGAGGTTGTGAAGTCCCATGGAGTCCCCTGAGCCATGAGCCAAGCAGACAGGCATGACCCGACCAGGGCACACATCAAAAGGGCTGCGCTCACACCCCTCCGCCCGGCCCACACCATGCCTGCCTTTCCAGATACCGCCTGCATTATGGTGGCACATTAGGGGTCACCGTGCACTCTTAGTAAAATGCAGGATGTTGGACGTGCGCTTTCTGTGTGCACTAAGAAGGGTTGAAGAGGAACAAAAAAGTTATCTGATAGAGAGTTGGAAAACCCACTAGGGGGAATGCCATCAGGTGAATAGGAGAAAGAGAGAGAGAGAGAGAGAGAGAGAGAGAGAGAAGGAGAAGCACTCTCATTTAGCCCTTTCCTGGTTTGCATGGCTTCTCAAGTGGTCCATGAAAGCCCATTACCTACTTGTGGGAGGGCTTAATTGAGACTAGCCCTGCAGGTGGACAATGGCAAACAGAAACCTGAGTCAATAGTAGCATGACTGAAGCACTTCACTGTGGCATTAATGGTGGCGTAAATGACAATAAACTACTTTGTCATACAAGGATGTACTACAAAGACACAGGCATATATGTACAATTTGTTAGGGGAGCCAAACAAGCTTGAGGGCTAACGTTCATATCATTAACCTTTTTACTGTGGCTGTGCAGTATGTACCAAATCCCAATTTGTCTCTCTTTACTACTGGTTAAAAGGGGCATGAAATGGATGAATGGATGTGGGTTTTTTCTGCATTCACTTTGCAGCTGTCAAGAATGTCTTATGTGCAAAATGGGTGAATCCAGTTCAATTTTTATTTTATTCAACACGGCTTTACAGAAACTCAGACGTAGATATTGATGTGTAATGAACAAACCAGGAGCAGACATCGGCAAGGATAAATATTCAAGAAACAATCTAGCAGCTCATTTTGAGAGCTTTTAATTATACCTTTGTTCAACTGAATTCAGAATAGCAAACGCGTTTCTGTTATGTGCAGTGAGGCATATACGGGTCAAATATCTTTAACCATTGTTGCCAAGTTTTCAGCCCTCTCAAAAAGCATGAAAAAGACGAATCTTTTCATAAATAAATTGGCAATTGAAAAACTTCCCCCCCCCCCTTTTTTTTAAGCATAAGCCACTTTTGGTTCTATGGATTATAGTCAAACATTGTCTACATATGAACATTTATTACACACAAACCTGCAAACTTGGCAGAAATTTCCCCAATTTATGATCTGTCCTGTCCAGTGTTTCTCATCAAGTGAACATAGTGGGCTTGAGGGCAGAGTGATTCTCACCACAATAGGCAGCTATTAGTACCTGATGCAGTTCTCATATGTAACCACTAGGAACAAAGACTCATTGAGTGATATAAAAAAAAAAGTTTTGAGACTAGTTGGTGTGTTACAAACACCAACAGATTGCAGCACAAGGCTGCATGCACAGTCACAGGCAGCACCAAACTTTATAAGGCAGGGTGCCAAAAGACATGGTCCTGTGTACATCATGAGCTGTGCATCTGGTGCTAATTCTGACTATGTGCGCTACCACGTCTGCTATTCTAACCCCGTGCACACTTTCAACAAGCTCTCCGCACACATGAGTTTCTCGGAAAGAACATGATCTCACTTCCGCACCCACCCTACTCGCCAGATCTGGCTTCTGCGGACTTCGCCCTATTCCCGTAGAAGCACATCCAGCTCAAAGGTCATCGTTTTTGACACCATTGTGGAGATTGAAAAACTTTGAAAAGAAGACTTCCAGGACATATTCCAGAAGGGGTTGGAACGCTGGGAGCACTGAATTACTGTGCAAAGAGACTATTTTAAAAGTGATGGTGTTTAAAAGTAGATCAATAAAGTACTTTCTTGTAAACATAGCTAGTCTTGAAACTTTGTGATACCACCTCATACACGGTTCAGTAAGCACACTTCTCCACGAGTACTCAACTTCTTGAGAACATAAGTGTATATCTGTCAAATAGCGACTTTTAAAAATATGATTAGTACTACAATAAGATTTAAAATGTACGGAACTTATGAAGATTAACATTTGTTGAATGGCTGATGTTTCTGATGCAGCTCTGCGCAAGCTTTCCCAATGGAACCGTCACTACTATTTATGTACATAGACCATGTGCAAATATTTCTAGCACTCGTTTAAAAGCAACTTTCACATAACTGTGCATTAGCAAACATGGATTATAATTTGTAAAGATTTGTGGTGGTTGTAAAAAAAGAGGGCTCTCTTATTTAATTCGCATAGCTTAACGTTTCAAGTGAAGGTATTTCACACTCTATATAAGTGGGTGTACGTGTGTGATTGCCTCCAGTTGCATTCGCATAATTGCTCTGGCTTGTCGTATATGAAATTGTGTTATCATGCTGTGGCACTCATATTACAGGTTATTTAGATCAAATTGGATAGAACTGCTTAAACAATGACTTTGCCTACTGGGAATAAAGTCATTATCCTGGTCATATGTGGCTCTTTTTCCCTTTTTCCCCCCGTTCGTGTCGGGGATAAGTACGAGTGCAGCAGTCGTATCAGCCAGGCCTGTGCCCGCACACCACAGGCATGAAAACAGTGAAACCACAAGCACTGTGCGTAAACACAGACTGCTATAGACGCACTACACTACACTACACTACACACACCCTCGCACTACACTACACATTCCCTCAATCCCCATGGGAAAGAACACTGATCTTGGATGGAGCGATGGATTCTGGCCATTAAATAATGTGTTAGCCAAAGTATATTAGAGCAGCATTTTTGTGTTGATCATTATTTTTTTGGTTATCTGCACATTGCAGATACAGTGCCACATTGGTGATAAAAAAAAAAAAGTGTCCACATAATGAGAGCAAAGACAGCTGGGAGGATTGGAGATCTGCTGAATTTGTAGAATTGCCACTTGCGCTCTACTTTAGGTAAACTGAGTTTAGTTTAATGATTAGCCGAAACAACATCTCAGAGGTGCACGGGTCCCAAAGGCGCATGGCTGAAATAAAGACGACTTCAATGCATCGAGGCAGTTATTTACAGAGCACAATTAGTGAAAACTAATCAGTTTTTCTTCTTCGTTTAGCTGCTTTTTTGTGCTCTTTTGTCTCAGCAAAAGTTCCCCTCCTCATATCCCAGCCCCCTGCTCCCGCTTCTCTCCTTCGACTGGCCCCTACTTTAAAGTCTTGCCCCTCTTCCTCGCCTCTTGCTCTCTCATCTTATCTTCCTCCTCTCGAATCTCACCTCCCCTTTTTTCTAAACTCTCAAGCTCCTTTTTTTTTTTTTTTTTCTTGGAAGTGTCCTTCTTTTCTCAATCTGAACATTTCTTACATTCATATAGGCTGGAATTTGAAAAATCTCCCAAAAGCAAACCTAATCTTACACATGCACAGTTGTGGCTACTCCTAATTCTACAATACAATACACAAATGATGAATGTAAGAAGTCTATATAAAGCCCTGTTCATATTGTAACCAAGATAAATCATTTCAGATGTTAACCACTGTTAATACGATACAACAACCAACAAAAACAAAAAGACACGTTCAACCTAATACTGATAGGTTGAAGAACCATTTGCTTAAAATACAGCACCCAGTCAACAAATTTAATATATTGTTCATTCCACTTTTTTTTCTCAATAGGATTCACACCTGGACTCTGACTGGGGCATTTAAATATGTTAAGCTTTTTCTCCTGAAGCCGATTCTTTGTAACTTGGATTTGTGTTTTGCATGTTAGTGCGCTGTAGAACTAATAATTTCTTTAGCTGTCCAACAAAAGTTTGTGAACACCTGATAAATATCTACAGTTAAACTTCCACACTTCTTGGAAGATGTTCCACTAGATTTTGGAGTGTGCTTGTTGTGGTCGTTCATCCACAAGAGTATTATTAAAGCC
Organism: Silurus glanis; assembly: GCA_014706435.1. NCBI lineage: Eukaryota > Metazoa > Chordata > Actinopteri > Siluriformes > Siluridae > Silurus > Silurus glanis. Next base: position 209,475 of record JAAIIK010000187.1, read on the forward strand.
ATGTAAAGCCAGCTGGCTATATAGATCATTCATCATTCATTCATTCAAAATTCATTTTTAAGTAGAGCTCCAGTCCTGGCTGAAAAGAAGAAGCGATAACAATTTTTTAACTATTTTTTACTGTTGTTTAAAGCTGTCTGGTCTTTGTGAACTGTGAGGCTGTTATACGATTGTTTTCAGGGCATCCTTCCTCATATCTTCCTTATATCTTTCTCTTTCATATATATACAATGGTGTGAAAAAGTGTTCTTGATTTCTTTGCATGTTTGTCACACTTTGAGGTTTCAGATCGTCAAACTAATTTCAATATTAGTAAAAGATAACACAAGTGAACACAACATGCAGTTTTTAAATGAAGGTTTTTATTATAGAGGGAAAACAAAATCCAAAACTACAAGTGTTTGCCCCCTAAACCTAATAACTGGTTGGGCCGCCCTTAGCAACAACAACTGCAATCAAGTGTTTGCGATAACTTGCAATGAGTCTGTTACAGCGCTGTGGAGGAATTTTGGTCCACTCATCTATGCAGAATTGTTGCAATTCAGCCATATTGGAGGGTTTTCGAGCATGAACCGCCTTTTTAAGTTCATGCCACAGCATCTCAATAGGATTCAGGTCAGGACTTTGACTAGGCCACTCCAAAGTCTTTTTTTTTTTTTTTTTTTTTTTTGCAGCCATTCAGAGGTGGACTTTCTGGAGTGTTTTGGATCATTGCCCTGCTGCAGAACCCAAGTTCGCTTCAGCTTGAGGTCACAAACAGATTCTCCTTCAGGATATTTTGGTGAAAAGCAGAATTCATGGTTTCTTCCAGGTCCTGAAGCAGCAAAACAGCCCCAGACCATCACACTACCACCAACATATTTTACTGTTGGTATGATGTAATGGGACACACACCTTCCAAAAAGTTCAACTTTTGTCTCTTCAGTCCACATAGTATTTTCCCAAAAGTCTTGTGGATCATCAAGATGTTTTCTAGCAAAACTGAGACGAGCCTTTTTGTTCTTTTTGCTCAGCAGCAGTTTTCATCTTGGAACTCTGCCATGCAGACCATTTTTGCCCAGTCTCTATCTTATGGTGGAGTCATGAACACTGACCTTAACTGAGGCAAGTGAGGCAGTTCTTTGGATGTTGTTGTGGGGTCTTTTGTGACCTCTTGGATGAGTCGGCGCTGTGCTCTTGGGGAAATTCTGGTCAGCCGGGAAGGTTCTTCTGGGAAGGTTCTCCACTGTTCCATGTTTTTGCCATTTGTGAATAATGGCTCTCACTATGGTTCGCTGGAGTCCCAAAGCTTTAGAAATGACTTTATTACCTTTTCCAGACTGATAGATCTCAATGACTTTCTTTCTCATTTGTTTCTGAATTTCTTTGGATCTCAGCATGATGTCTAGATTTTGAGGATCTTTTGGTCTACTTCACTTTGTCAGGCAGGTCCTATTTAAGAGATTTCTTGATTGCGAACAGGTGTGGCAGTAATCAGGCCTGGGTGTGGCGAGATAAAATAAACTCAGGTGTGATAAACCACAGTTTTAACAGTTTTAACACTTTTTCACACAGGGCCAAATCATATTTCCGGTACAAAGTGAGTAGACACAGTGACTCTGCGCTAACTCTAGTTTATTTTTGAAACCCCTGGCATTGTTGTGCATGTTTTTTGTTTAAATGTGCTCTAAGTGCGAGGTGGAGACTAAATAAACTTGCGGTCCGCCACTTAATATGTTCAGACTTTATTTATGTTCCGCATGTAAAAAGGATTGCATTCAGTAGTGCATTTGTGTGTACTGAACCGAAAGCGATGTACCCTGAAAATGTCTGTACAAATAAGTTTACCATTACACCACCAATATATATATTATATATACAGTGCAACCTCAATACTCGCGAGAGTTACGTTCTATGACCCCTCGCGAGTAACAAAAAATCGCGAGGTTTTGACTCTCTCCTTTTGATGGTTCCAATTGTTGCTGACTATCAATCTGGGAAGGGTTATAAGGCCAGTTCCAAACAATTTAAAGTCTACCATTGTACAGTAAGGAACATTATTCACAAGTGGAAAGCATTCCAGACAGTAGACAATCTTCCCAGGAGTGGACATCCCAAACTATTCACCCCAAGGTCAGACAGTCCATTACTCAGAGATATTGCAAAAAAAAAAAAAAAAAAACCTGTTACATCTCAGACTTTACAGGCCTCAGTTAGCATGTTAAATGTTAAAGTCTATGACAGTTTAATTAGAAAAAGACTGAACAAGTATAATTTGTTTGGAAGGGTTGCCAGGAGAAAGCCTCTTCTTTCTAAAAAGAACATGGCAGCACGGCTTATGTATGCAAGTTGCATCTGAACAAACCACAAGACTTCTGGATCAATGTCCTATAGCCAGATGAGACCAATGTGAAAATGTTTGACTATAATGCCCAGCACTATGGTTGGTGAAAACCAAACACAGCGTATCAAGACAAACGTCTCACATGAACTGTCAAGCACGGTGCTGGAGGGATGATGATTTGGGCTTGTTTTGTAGCCACAAATCCTGGGCAACTTTGTATATGAACTCCTATATCAATTTGTATACCAATTGTGAGGCCATCTCCCTGACAGCTAAAACTTGGCCAAAATATGGTTTTGCAACAGGAGAATGATCCCAATCACACCAGCAAATCTACAACAGAACGACTGAAAATTAAAAGAATCAAAGTGTTCCAATCTCTTAGTCAAAGTCCAGACCTCAACCTGGCAGAACCTCAAGCAAGCTGTGCATAAACAAATGCCCACAAACTTCAATGAAATTAAGGAACCTTCTAAAGAAGAATGAGGCAAAATTGCTCCACAATAATGTGAGAGACTGATATAGTCATACAGAACATAATTATTTCAGGTCAATGCTGCTGAAGGTTGTTCTACAAGTTATTCAATTAAATAAGGTGTACTTAATGTTTCACACATGGATTCTCAATGCCAAGTAGATTTCTTTGTAAAAAAAAAATTAAATAATGACGATGTAATATCCGTTTTTTCACATGTCACACTAAATATGGAATGGGATGTTCAAAAATCTGATGGTCAAGTGTCGAAATGTTTTGTCTGTATGGTGCATTTATTAATAAATAGCTTTATTATGTTACAATTCAATTAATCAAGTAACAATTCTGAATACACTTATCACATTATATACCATTTGCAGCTTTTTTTTATCTTTAATTCAAACTGTCGTAATTTAGATTTTTTAACTGTTGTGGTCATGCATTTCACCCCTAGGCCTTCGGTGTTGTTCTACTGTACCTGAATCAATCCACCTCTTAATGCCACCATTATAAATCCCCAGCTACAGAAAACATCAATACTATACAGAAATATAGAATATCAGAGTGCTGTATCACAAACAGGTAACTCAGGGAAAGAGAATGCCATTACTAAAGCAAGAAACCCAATGAACACAATTCAACAAGTCTCCTTTTTCTGCAGCCACTGCTGCACCACCCGCATACATCTAGTCTAGCAGAAGTATCATTATTAACCTTATAAAGAGACCCCAGTTTTTCTGTGCATTTGTTCCACGCATTCCGATTTTGGCTGAACTTTTTCACAATGTCCAGCTTTTCTTGAAAAGTCCGTCTTGTAAATGTTCTTGTAAATATATCTATGATCAAAATCATTTTTATCCTCTGTCAGTCATTATGGAATGAAAAATCAGCTATTAAATCTACACAAATATATTTGAGCTTGTGCAGTTTGCTATAGATGTGGTTTGTGAGCTTTGAGTAGTGCGCTGTCTGACCATCTAATCCAGGGGTGTCAAACTCAACTGCACAGGGGGGAGGGAACTCAAAGCACACTTTAGGTCATGGGCCGAACAGGATAAACATTGAATGAACACACTAAAACTAAATGTTTTTTTTTTTTTTTACATAAATATGAATAAAAAAAAGACAGGAATATTATTCCAGAATAAATCAACTTAAACTTTAAATAACTAAATATTTTGCTCTCCATAAAAATTTATCCTGTCAAAGTTAGAAATAATAGAAATTATTTTGCTCTGGTGAAAAAAACGTCTGCTGAAATGTCAGATTCTTAACTCTTCTACTTTCTGTATCTTCTGCTCTGCATTCAGGTTTTTCAGCTGATCCTAATGTTTTGTCTCGTAGTCCCGTCTTAGATTCAATTCCTTAATTACAGCCACTTTCGCTCCACAAATAAGACTCTTTGCCTTTGAGAGGGGCTAGCTTCATAATAACTTAACAATAGGGTTGTATACATCAACAGAAGCTTGACTTGATTGACGCTGGAATGTTCCCAGGCTGAAGCACTGCATTATGGGATCTGTGTGTTATCAGCGCTTCATGTCGCCGGGCCATTAATAACAATAATAATAGATCTATATAGAATTATCTTGCGGGCCGGATATAATTGTACGAATCAATAGAAGTGAAAATACCGACCCTACTGTACACCTGCTAGATGTACTTGGAGTCAGTAACTTGCAATCTGATTGATTAAACCAATAGTTTTAACAACATGGATTTTACGCTACAAAAGCCTGTAGTGCTGATCTTTACGGCAGAAAGATACCTTTGACCTTGGCAACACATGATGTGATTACTGAAATCTGATTGGATAGAAACTTTAACCTAAACTTACACTCGGATACGCTGCTGCTAGAGAAAAGCAATGAAATGAAGAGAATCGACTATTTTGAATAATTTAACACATATTCATGGACAAAGATATATAAAAACGAGCGTCAGTGATTGTGATAAAGATTATAAGGGGCAGCTGGCGCCCCACCACTGGTGTTTTTGTCATTGTTCCTAATCCAGTTAATTGACTGAATAGATTCACAGGAACAACTACACGATTTTATTCACAGAGGTGTTCACCATGTGAGCTTTTTTTGTGATCTAATTGTGGCATGAATTCTTAGATAGTCCAAAGAAGAAGGAAATAGTATTTACTAATTATTATAGCCACAGAGGTGCCTGATCCTAACGAATGATGTCTGTGCCATGAAAGGTCGAACGCTTGCTGTCAAAGAGACGTTCATCGGGGATGTGTGACACTGCTGTGTGCAGCGAGCCGATGGCATCCGAAAGGCAATTAGCATGGAGAGACTAGATTCCGGAACTATCCGGGCTAAAAAAAAAAAACAAAAAAAAAAAAAAAAAGCTGTGTCCTCTAATGAGGCGTGACCAGACTTATGAGTTACCATAGAAACACTCACCAAGCTTCTGCAATGGCATCAAATCTCTGTAACATAATTTCCCTGTTATTTCTACACAGTCAAAACATAAGGGCATCATTTTTTTCTGCAAGATCAAATGACTATGAATGTATGGTTATAACTTTTCATTCGAATATTTCTAATTGTTTAATTGTATAACTATTGAGACAGCAGTGATGGATAGATGAGTTTACATGTAAATGAGGTTATATGATTATGTCAAATTTTTTTTTACTTCAGAATTTGAATGAACATATGTTCTGTAGAACATGGCTAATTATTGTTTATTTATGTCAACCTCAAAATTATTAGATCCCTTTAAAACAATGGTTTCATTTATTTTATAAACCAATAAACAAAGATTTGCTAAAAAAAATTCTGATTGGGTTGTGGGTTCTATCAATAGCATGCCTGTTATTTTTATTCACTCACATAATTTTGCCAGTGGCACCTTTACAATATTGCTTTTGATTAGTGTGTGTAAATTGGGTGTAAGTCGTCTGCAAAGTTCAGGTAATGCATATAGTACAGAAGCAATTAAAAAATATCATGAAGCACAATCAAGGTGATAATCAAATTTTCTTAGAGACTGGAGCATGGTTATATTTTTTTCTATTTTTTTGTACAATGGCTATTTAAACCTGTATAAAATCAGTCAGCAGGAAAATTCAGCATATAATATAAGAAATATAAAGGAGCTTGAACTGTTTTCTATGGTGGAGCGTTTCAAGTTGCCTCAGATGTTCACCTGCCTAAAGATTTTAGATTTTTCTTTAAAAATGTACTACTATCAAAACTATTTAATGATTAAAATAAATATATTGTTATATAATAATAATAATCATAAAAATGCGTTATTATAAATATTATTGTTATTATTATAATTATTATTATTATTATTAATAATAATAATACTATGTATAATAGCAATAATAATTATGTTAGTTGTCATATACCTATGTACTAAGTATAATAGAAAATGATTCTTTTTAAATATTAATTTTATTGTTTCATAAAAGGTGAAAATATACAGACTGGGAACACGCCACAATAGCTGCAGCTTTAGAGATGCTCTGACCAGTCATTTAGCCATCACAATTTGGCTCTTGTCAAACTCGTCAAATCCTTATGCTTGCCTATTTTACCTGCTACTAAAACATCGACTGTTCACTTGCTGCCTATATATATATATCCTACCCAATAACAGGTGCCATGATGAAGGTAGATAATCAGTGTTACTCACATTATCAGTCATATGTGTTATGCCTGATCGGTGTATGTACACTCACAGGCTACTTCAATTGGTAACCTGCATTAAATATAACCAATTATGTAGCTGCAGCACAATGCATAAATGATTGCAAATTGAGAGATTCGGTTAATGATCATATCAAAAAATATTTGCCATTGTTTTTGGTAAAGGTTGGATGTTCACAAACAGTAAACGGTCTTTATTTACTGAAAATGGTGGGAAAAAAATGTTAAACTAAAGATTTATTGAACAGTAATACAAAAGATGCTGTTGGAAAGAAAGATCAGAAAAATATGGCTAGTTTAAGAGTTTTAGCTGGAAAGAAACTAACTCAAGCAGCCACTCTTTACGATTATTGTGAGCTGAAAAGCAGCTCAAAAAGCATGAATCTGAGGCCGATAGCATATACGTTTCCACTCCTGCTAATCAGGCAACACTGGACGGTAGAAAATGTAACCAACATTGCCTAGTTTTTTTTTAACTAAAATACTTTTAGCCAACATGACTTAATCTTTTTATCTTCTGACTGTTGCATTGAATAATAGGAACATCTGTGCACCTGTTTAAAGTGGCCTTAAAGTGTATGCATGCATGTAAGTGTATGTACAAGGTAAAGGTAACCTTCTGGAAGGCCTTTTACATGTTACACAGGTTCATTTTCAACAGTATTTGGTCAATTTACTACAGGTAACATTTACTGAATTAGAAGAGGAAAACAAAATGGCGATCTACAGGTGGCACTTACTGGACAGTGTATTCTGTCTGATCACTGCACTGGTTTTGTCCATTGGTGGCACATTCCTTCCTTTTGGCCAGTCTTGTGTTTATTTCCAAGGAGAAGTCTTTTTTTTTCCCAGGTCTCTCTTGGCCTCGGTGAGAAGGGTTTTGGCTGAGATTCATGCAGCACAAAAGGGCCGGGCATTCCAGCTGTCTGCTACTAATCCCCTGTGTCAGCTCTCGTTAATGTTGCAGTGTGAAATCTGAAGGCACATAGTGGAATAGAATATAAAAAATAAATAAATAAATAAAGGTAATCAGAATTCATGTGGAAATTCAATCTGTGTGTTGGTGGCATTACTTAGGCATTACTGCCATCTTAGATGTGAGCGCTCCCAGCCAAGCCAGCATGAGGGTGAGAAGCAGAAAGAATGGACATACTAATAAATAACATCCTCACACCTAACAAAACAAAAAAAACGTTAATTCAACCCTTTTTCTTTTTTCTTGTTCAGTAGGATAATACACAATATTTGAATGATGCACTTTTACATGTTTTCCCTGCGCTTCGATGCCTTTCAGTTCCCCCACTGTGTCACCTTCACAACCACACACAAATCCTTTCTTCCTATGACCCAACTATAACATAGCCCCTACCAAGACATTTGCAAATGAGGTACCCAGGAAGCACCTGCTGCCTTTTCTTGTGTTCGATCTCACACTGCATGACTTACAATCATATGTGAAGACCAGCTTGTTGTGCTGCTGACTTGACATTTCGGGGACACTGTTTGCAGCGCTTTAATACGAAGCCCATGTAGGGAACTGGATGAAGGTAAAACCGGCTGGAAGGGTAGTGTGTGAGGGGGGGGGTGGCCGAGAGCACCACTGAGACCCAGAGCCACTAATGAGACATCGACAGAATGCATGGCTTGCAGTGCTGTGCTCCATGAGAGCTGCAGCACCTCTGCCTGCTTCCTGATGGCGTGTCAGTTGGGCAAAGACGAGCTGTTTGTCTAGGCCACTGGGCTGGGCCTCATTATCACATCAGTGTCATCTTACTCCGTTTTCATGCAGCAGGCAGATCACACCCCTGTGAGATTAAAACCAGCCACACATAACCACACACACACACACACATATATGCACAACAAATTCACACAGAGGTCGGGTCGAAGTGTACAGGGCTGGGTGTGATTGTGTTCCTTGGTGTGGCTTCATTTGTTTCCTCTGTGGATGGTACATTTTTACGCATCAAGCTGGCTCACTAGGACACAGGGACAAAATATTCTCAAATTCACTTCTCAAAAGCGCTTTGATCAAGCAATAACATTGACATTGCCAAATTTGAAAATTGTTCACTGATTTTACGTGAATATTGGAAAACACGATTAAAAACAACCTTTCACAAAGGCAAGCCTGGCTTTTTTAGGTAGACGCGAGAGCTCTGATATGCATTCACAGCAGGTAAGTGTACACAGACAAATGATATCTGCTGGAGCGAGAATTCCCAAGATCTGGAGGGAGGGAGGGAGGAAGAGAGGGAGGATGGGAAGGAGGGGCGTCGATGGTTGGTCTATCCATGAGTGAGATGGTGCATTGCTTTATCATGTTTCTCACTGGCTCCGTGTCTTTGTGTGGATTGTTAAGAGGTAGTCTAGAATGCCAAACCATGTTCTCAACAGCCAGCTATCTAACTTTCTCATCTGCACCCTAGATGCAAGCGCTATTGCTACCTGTGCTGAAACAAAAAAAAATTGTGTGTGAGGGGGGGTTGGTGCATTGAGACAAAGCTGGGAGCGGAGCAGCAGAACACAGTGTCTGTTGTGTATGAGTGCAGGCTTGGCACAAACACTGGCTTTTCTGTAAAACTATCCGACTGCTCCCAACCCACTGCCTGGGCCCTCAATACTGCCTTTGTCCTTTCACATCACCAACGACATTGAGAAGCCAAATCTAGCAACACCTGGCCCCTTGCTGCCTTTTCCCCCATTACATGCAGTGCAGTGAGCAGCACCACTGAGCTGCGAGTTCATACTGGAGCACAAGTGTGAAGACACTCTGCTCAGTCTGTGTAGCGCACATACTCTATCTGTATTTTTTATTTGAGGTTCCAGCTCTACAAAGAACGCCATTGAGTTTGTATTAATTGAGGAAATGGTCTTACAGCAAACAGAGCTTCCTACAAAGAGTCTCGTCATTCATTGCCACGGCACTACAGATAACAAGCGGATCAGCATCTGATGCAGGACAGGCTTTTTATTCATAAACCATTGTGAATGACTCATAATGTGTTTGCAAAAGAAAGAAGAGTACAAATCTGGAGTAAACAATAAAAAAAAAAAATGACCAGAGACAAAGACATGTTGAATAAAGTTAATGTTGCCTATAGTCATTTTAATATATTAGACCTTGTTATTTCTTTAGGTCATAAACAATAAAGCTAATCAAGGGTGTATTCTTTCCTGTATACTGCAGCACCCATGTATTTCTGACACATACCAAATTCACACACACACTTTAACTGATTTGTTAAATCAGGTGTGTTGGGAACAGGACAGGGGGCACTCCAGGACAACATTTTACACATCCGTCACCTGACCATGAGAGCAAATCAGAAATGGACAAATTATTATTACATTTTATTTTGATTTAAATAGCAAAAAGGAAATTGGTACAAGGCAGCTTTACAGTAATCCGGAGAGAAATTTACGATTACCCTCCAATAAGAAACCCTCCTAAGATAGCATTTCAAGGTTTCATAAAGGAAACCTGTTGTTTTCAATCTTTAAAATATCAACCAAACTATACAAATAAAACCATCCACATCCTAGTGTATCCATGTGATACCACACCATTGCCAAAATCGCCTCTTATGCTGCTACCATCTTGGGATTATGAAATTCAACACAACCATTTAAGCAATTAAGTTGCATTTCTGTTTGAATCCAATATTGCAGAAAAAGCAATCTTTACATTGCATCAGCAGGAAATGTATTGTCATATGCACTGGGAATAAAATGGTAATAGTGGTGGGAACCATGCCCTAGATTTAAATCCATAGAAATGACTGTCCATTTTACTGACCTTTTCCCAAAGAACCGTATTGATAAGAACTGGAACTAACTTGAAAGGGACTTTTATCCAAACATATTTATATGCACTATCTTTGCTTTGCCTAAGCTACTTTCATAAATAGCTCTTCTCCAGACAGTTTATAAAACATCAGGCTAAAGATTGCTTTCTACAAACTAATGATAAGTAGGGACAAAGGAACAGGGAGGGGATTCAAGTGGGGTTTTTTTTTCACTTTGCAAGCCAATCCATTAAACAAGCAAGGGAAGAAAGATAAAAGGAAACAGAAGCTTTGTAAGAGTCTGTCTACAGAAAAAGCCTGCTACAGGAGGTGGGCCTTTATCAGGTGCACCGCCAGAGACCGAGCCAATCTTGAGGTTAGCGAGAAAGGGCACAATCCGCCTGAACAGGGCCAGGAGTCTCTCTGTTTACACTTCAGTATATATAGTGCTTTTCCACCTAGACTAATTGAATGTCCTGCACAGACTACTGCAAAGTGTTCTTCAAGAACTAGAACACTGATTATCATTCCACGGACTGGTGACACCTTACAGCCTATGAATGCACGCCATTATTTCCAGAATGACCTTTCGATTAAAATCTAAAACACTGGGTAGTATATATATGTAGAGCATTTTTTTCAACATTTTTTAGAAATATTGTTTCTTTTGACAGAATGCATATTGCGGGAGAAGGTTTTGAAGCCGTGCACCCACGCTGTTGTTTCATGGCAACAAACGAGCGTGGAAAAAAACTGGAACCTGGTCGAAAATGTTAAAAACCTGTTGCCATGTTGCGTGTTCTAGTCCCAGAGGGAGAGTTTTTTCACCAGTGTCCTTTTTCAGCATTGTATAATTCCACATTTTTTTATTATTGTAATGGCAAAATCAGTTGTGCATGCTTTTAGCCGGCCACATGCAGGAAAGTGACCCTTTGTTGTTGTAAAAATCACATTATGACGTGTTTTTGTCCCACTCTATGTTCATTCATGGAGGGACTCTGACTAGAAGACCATAAGACTGAATGAATCAAAATTCATGACGTTTATTTTAGGATAAAATTGTACCTGGTATATATAAGATGAGTTTTGCTATAGGAGGGTAATTTTATAATTCCACTATTCATTGTCACTCACAATTCGGCTCCTTTCGAGGAAGTTCCACTTCCTTTTTTCCATCTGTTTCTTCCTTGTGTCATCTCTGGCAGTTTGTCAGATCGGGCTCGTTCAATCCAAATCTACATCTGAATTTCTGTGAAGTTACTGTTAGACAATTGCAAACAGACAAAAACACCATCAGAATTGAAACCTATTTGAATTGAACGGCAGCCATGAAGAAAGACCCCACATGTTAACTTTCAATGGAGTGCTCATTTTATTCCAGTTATGACATTTATGCCAGTTATGGCGTTTATTTTTGTGAGTCATTTTAGATACAAGATGCAGAATAATCACCCAACCTTTTCAGCTGGACGCAACTGAGCCTCATGGAGAAGCCATCTTTCCAGATGCAGCTGATGGTGTTACTATAGATATTCTATTAGAAACCGCTAAGGCCACAAGCTCAGACAAATCCTGTCATCATGGGTGGCTTTATATTAGTGCAGCTCTTTGGTATCAGAACTATGACCTTCTGCAGATGGTGAGATCCAGAGCTGAAATCTGGTTAGGTGAAGTCCGCATTTAACCCTCATCCCGTCTGCGATGGAGAGACAAGCCCAGCCCCTCTGCACAACACGATCCTTATCAATCACGCCGCCGCTGTACACTGCTGCCATTGTCATGCACGCGGAGTTGCACCGCGGCGAGATGGAGTGTGTTTTCACCTCCTCCATTCGCCGTTCCTGCTCTGTGCTCTGTGAGTCTATGCTCCGTGCAATAGCCATCCCTTTGTGTGGCAGTTCTGATGGAATTTGAAAATAAGCAGATTTGTGATGGATATTAACAGTAGCTGTGGAACAATGGCGGTCCGTGCCGCAAGGGTCAAAACAAATGTGGCTTTTTTGTGAACAGGGAGCTATGTGCTGCAGCGGGGCGGGGTGGGGGGGTGGGGGGGGATGTCTAGGGGGGAGAGGGAGGGGGGGGGGGGGGGGGTCGGTAGATTCATTCAGAAAGGAAACGACAATATCTGCACTGTCCCTGGCAGCAACAGCAGATCTGAGCCAGGCGCCACCACGACTCTGCATTGACAGACAGCATTAAGGCTCAGTGGAATTACAGTCACAGGGGCAGCAGGTATCCCGAACAAACAATGGCTGGTTTAACATCCAAGATACACTAGCATTTTAATGCATTATTATTATTATTATTATTTTTATTATTATCTATTTGACTGAATATATATTTGTTATTTATGAACAATTGTTACACAAGCTGCTACATTTATAAACCGTATAAATATATACCCAACCATTGTAAAAGACGCTACTAGGTTATAACGCTATTGTAGGTTATAAATACAAGGTTGTGTTAAAAATGTAGATAAATAATTATTCCATCAACTCAAACAATTTACATAGGTAAGTAACAATATGATAAGTAACAACATGATTTTATTATAACCTTTACTTTTATACAGTTTTATCAGGGTGCAGTTTTATCCAATCAGGTGGGAGCAGTGCAGTGCATATAATAATGCAGAAACAGGTCATGAGCATAAGTTAAAAACAGCCAGAATATGGAAAATGCGATATTTCACTTTGTTGTTGGTTCCAGGCAGCTGTTTAATTCATTCAGAAACTGCTGGTTTTTACACACCGCAGTCTCAGGTGTTACATCCAGTGAGTGGGATATTTAGCTAAACTGACCACTGAAAGTAGTCTAACTATGAACTATGAAATGCAAGAATTTCCACTATAGGAAACTTTAGTATAGGAAACTTTAGCTGTTCTTGACTGACATTAGTGAAACTTCTTATAGTCTTCTTCCCCTGTAGCCCACACTCCTTGAACAACGTGTGTTTTAAAACACATTTCTGTTCATGACGGGTGTAAAGAGTGCTTTTGTAAGTAACTGGCGCTTTCAAATAAACTTACGCCAGTTTGACCATTTTCCTCTGATTTCTCTCATCAAGAAACTTTTCACGTGCCGAACTACAGACCTGGCTTTTTTTGTGTGTTGTTTTTCATCCCATTTTCATCTCAAACTCTAGAAACTGTTGTAAGACACTGAGAATTTCTAAAAGACTAATTTCTATAACAACCAAAGCCATGCCATGGCGAAAATGGTACAAAGTGGTTAAGGAATGGACTCTTCCTTCAGACCTCCATAGTGTCCACATACTGTATTTTAAGCTAAATATAAAATTCATTGCATGTGTTGCAATTTTTTTATATATTAACTTACAGTTTATGGAAATGAGCATGTCAATTCTGGAACTCTATATGAAAAAGATATAAAATACAGGCGTTATATATATTTGATCAATGGGGAACATTTGACCATGCAAAAATCTAATGTAAGTCTGCTGAAGTATCTAAAAAAAATGGGAGCTTAGAAGTATGTGGGATGTGGGGTATTTTGGCTCGGTACTACATCTAATCCCAGTGTGTTAAATAGGTGCAAACTACACTTATGTCTGCCAACACTACTCTGTAAATATTTACAATTAATAAAAATGATATATATTCCAACTAAATCCACATGAAGAAAGTGGCAGCTAAATAAGCTTTGACAGGTTTCTTGAAAAGCAGAAGGAACTGCATTTGTCTGGCTGGTTTGTCGAGGATATGTCCCCCTTTAAAATGAGGGGAACGAATAAGCTTACAATCCTCTTCCTTTGTTTAGCTGTTTGAGGCCTGAGATTGTGAAAAGCCAGTTTGTCTTTCTCACACATAATACCGCAGTGGTACAATGTTTGCCTTGCTCAGCACATTGAACCAAAAACCAGACACAATTGTTGGGCTCTTTCATCTTAAAATCGCCCTAAATCCTATTTGTGAACATGTATGTACACCGTGCGCTCCTGGCGAGGAAGCCGTTTAGTGACAGCTGGACATGTTGACTTGTCTCGAGTTCGCGATATTCGAATCTTTGCTCTTCCGCAGGCATGGAATCTGATTATACCTGCTTTTAAATTCAAACCCTAGCAAAACAGTCTATGCGCCAGTATCCATCTGTTGCTTTCGGGTCTCAGTAACGAAGTTAGATTTTTACAGGAGGACTTGAAAGCTTGGTAAAGCCTGTGGTAAGGACCATCCCTAGAGGGTTGGGATAGCTCCACTGCTTCTCAGCATCGGTCTTGTGCTTGCTCCAAGCATTGGGTGAAGGGGTTGGTAAGCCAGCTCAACTGCACATAGTGTTTGTGTTTGTGTGTGGCCATTTGGCTGGTGCTGACGGAGACACAGTGACACCTCTCTAAAGCTAAACATAGCAACCTGAGCAGGGCCATGTGTAACGAGAGACAGAAAGGCTTTGTGCTTGCTGGCAAAGCATGCCATATGTTTGAGAGGCCTGAAAACAATCCATTTCAATGAAAAAGTCTTTTTTTCTTAGTTATATAGTTTTTAGTGCCAGTCATGCAACTGAGAACAAATATATTGTCAAAGATTCTAAAGATTTTTGTAATGTTTGAAACATGATCAGCCATCCATATTGACTGTAATGTTTTCTAGGCTGGGGAGTGGACCCTGGCATGCAGTCTGAAAAATCAATGAGAGTTATCGGGAGAGAAAAAGATGAGTGCAAGAGATGGATCGGAGGCTAATGTGCCATCTCCCTTCTGGGGAACCGTTAATTTCCCTTTCTTCATGACATAATATTTGGGGTATCAGCTCTCCGTATTGCAATGCTAAAGGGTCCTGTTGCTAGGAGAGCAACAGCACCATTCTCTTCCACTGGCTACAAGGACATGCATGTTTGGCCAATAAAAACGAGCTTGGCTTTAGGAAAGTGCTTTCTTTCCAGATAGCAGAATTTCAGGGAATTCAGAGAACACATTTCAGGAAATACAGGAAAGCAAGGAAATACAGATGTCAGTTTGTTTATACATGTGATATGTGATTGCCTGTAAAATGGTTGTAATGGAAAAAAAGGTAGTTTAATTGATATATCTGCACAATCCATTTAAACAAGATGTTTACGTTTGGACAGGATGTACACTTAACGTCCACTTTACCTGCAACATCCGTACAGCTGTACATTAACGCAATGATCAAATCAGCCATGCGTGAATGTATAAAATCATGTAGTGCATGTCAAGAGCTTCCGTTAATGAGGAAAAAGTGTAATCTCAGTGACTTTGAGTATATATACTTTGGCATAGTTGCTGGTGCCAAAAAGCCTATTTTCAGGAACTGTCCTCAGAAATCTCCTGAGAAATTTATGCACAACAGTGTGTACAGTTTATACAGATGGTGTGGGGGGAAAACACAAAAGTTCTGTTGGTAAAAAATGCCTTGCTGATGAGAGAGGTCAAAGGAGAATGGCCAGACTTGTTACATTTGCCAGGAGGGCTATGGAAACCCAATGAATCGATTCATGGTGAAAAGACAAAAACCCCAAAAAACGCAAAATATTTAACCAGTGAGACATTAGCAGGCACAGACTCGCAGAAACTGAACATGTGAAGATTGGCAAAACATTATATCGCTTTTTTCCAACCCAAATAGACTTCAAGCCGATTCAAGGTTCCTCCGTTTTCATCCACGCTGCTGTTAAAACCTCTTCATTAACATTCAGTGACTGATATGGCTATTTGGGTTTACTGTTAGCAGACTAAAAAACATTGAATTTTCACTTCAAAGTAAATCAGCAGCCCTGATTTAGGAATGTATACAAACTGTCGCCACCTGCAAAAAAAACAGTCATCTACATAATCAGAATCAAATGCTTGAAACGTTACAGTTAAACCCATGCTTTTTTCGAGTACACTGCCACTCTTGGTTTAAAGGCTCCCTCTTGGGCTGGCAAACTTGCCCTTGACCTCATGCGGTCACTAGCTAGTTGACCTCTGGCCTTGCAGTGTTTGGAGGGTCAGGAAGTACTTTATGTGGCTGAGTAATGTGGGCTGACCCTGCTTTTCTGCTGGCTGATTATACGACCACACACCCATCTCCGTGCCACACTTTCCTCAGTGTGTATGTTTTGTGTGGGTGGGTGAGGATTGGCTGTGACATTGCAGCTAAATGAATGGAATGAGATTTCTCATGTGCATTCTTTTGTTGAGATGTGACATTCTGCCTGATGTATTATATATATGTACTGTTCAAAGAGCAGCTGTAAAGACAGACAGTGCAGTTATTTTTATCCCCCAAGTGATAGCAGAAAGTAGAAATCAGGAAAAGTGATAGCATATTATCTCACAGTTCTTCTATCATAATACCAGAAGTGGTAAATACATAGGTAAGTATTGAGTATAGAAAGAAATTATGCTCAAGTATTATTTTGGGGGGGCATTTACTTAGTTTACTTGAGTATTATTACAATTTAAAGCTTTTACCTTTTTTATTCTCGAATACATATTCAAGAAAAAAAAATATATTTTTTTTTTATTTAGACCATCAAATCATGAAGCCCTCATCTACTCTCAACTTGGATGATATACGCCCCCGATCAGGCATAACATTTTGACTAATGACAGGTGAAGTGAATAACATTATCTCTTCATCATGGCACCTGTTAGTGGGTGTGATATAAAGTATTAGGCAGCAAATGAACATTTTGTCCTCAAAGTTGATGTGTTAGAAGCAGGGAAAATGGGCAAGCGTTACGAAGGCTAGACGACGGGTTTAGAGCATCTCCAAAGCTGCAGCTCTTGTGGGATGTTCCTGGTCTGCAGTGGACAGAATCAAAAATGGTCCAAGGAAGGAACAAGTCTGGCCCATGTGGTCCGATCCAACAGACGAGCTCCTGTAACTCAGATTGCTAAAGAAGTTAATGATGTTAATGCTCAATAAGTCAGGACTGTTGTGGCAGCAAAAGAGGGACCAACACAATATTAGGCAGGTGGTCATTATGTTATGACTGGTCATTGTATATTAATCTAAAAAACTATGTTTAGCATTGAGTCATTTCATTTTAGCATCCAATTATTTACATTTAACATCCTTGTTAAGTAGTCCTTGTTGATTGTGTTAATGTAACACATATGACATGAATAGTGTGGAGTTTACTTCATATGTGTTACATTAACACAATCAACAAGGACTACTATATTGCAAACCTGCGTCTTGGACTAATTTGAAAAGAAAAAAAAAATAATTGCATTGCTTCACTTTACATACCCTGCACAAACTGCATAGTTAATGTCTTAATCTTTATTTATTATTTTCATTATTTTTATTTTCATTATATTATTAATTATTTTAGATTTATAATTTTTTATCTTTATATTTTTTAATTATCCATATTTTATTTTATTTTTTTTAATACCACAGAATCAGGATTCTGAAGTAATATTCGGATCTGTGCGAGTTCATCATCTGCGGTGACTTTCTCAGACAATGTAGTTAACATTATAGTTACGCATTGGTGTTTGAAGATCGATAAGCCATGTGACTGCAGACTTGAAGTCAAGGATGAGAATGCCTTTCCCTCTCTCAGTAAAATGTAAAAACAAAGGCATTACGCATCTAATAAAAAAAAGCGGTATGTCGAAATATTGTAATAAAGTTAACCGGTCATATTTAACTTTAATGTAGCCAATGAATGATGGCATTGTTGCATGAAAGTCGAAACCCTACTACATGCACTATATAGAAAAACGAGGACACCTGACTTGCCTAGTGGGATGTAGTTTTTTATTTATTTACTTTTTTTTTTTTTACCTAAATTGTTATCTCAAAGCCGAAGGCACACAATGATGACAAACAATTTTGATGCAGTTGGATTAAATGTAAATGGGTTTCATGGGCTGGAGTAGAAGGTCTTGAGTGGCCTGCCATAGAGTTTGGACCTCAACCCTATTGAACATCCTTTGGATGAACGCTGACTGCATCCAATCCTCCTCGACCTACAACAGTACCTGACTTTATTAACACCCTTGGGTTTGAATGAGCACAAGTCTCCACAAGCACACTCCAAAATCGAGTGAAAAATCTAACTTAAGTTGTCTGGCAAGCGGACATTTCTGGTGTCGTTAACATTACAATATACTTGCTTCTAGTGAATGTCATGTTTTGTCCGAAGACAAAGTCCACAAAAGATGCAATTTCTTAAATAAGTGCCTTCTGCTATACTGTGCTGCTCAGTAAAGGCATGCAGACAGGTTTCAGCCAGGATCAGCATGGTTTTGAGTAAAGAGCCTGAGGGCACATTAGCTGAGGTGGATTATTAACCAGATTTACACACTGAGAACATGCGGTTCTAATCACTTGTGTATAATTTTCATATACAATGAATGTTTACTGTATGAAAATTGTTTACATCCTTTACTACTTGTAAGTGCATCTTCGATTTAGCTGCTCACATTGAGGTTTTTCAATTATTAAAGAAAGAACTAAAGTAAAAAAGAGAAATGGCCGTCTTTATCGAACATTAAAGAAAATACATACATACAAAATATTGTCTTTTTTTGTTCTTTCTGACACTTTGGGTTTATTGCACTTTACTTCTACAATCTACAGAGTGAAATGCGTTTGGACGATAGATTTAGGTCTTGTTTAATGTTTATGGAGAGATGCTCCCTCTACTGGTAAATCAGCAAAGTTTACACCAACACAAGTGCACATTCACAGGTGAGTGTAGAATTGATCAACTGGAACAGTTAAATATATAGAGAAATAGCCACTCTTTTTTTTCGTGTGCGTGTGTGTGTCCTTGAGGTGCCGAATGAAAAAGATTGATGTACTCCTTCATGCTTTCTGTAACTTCAATGTCCTTCTCTTTTACAAAATGTTTTGTGTTCTTATTGAAAACAATTAAAAACTGGCCACTTTCAAATTGTGAAAGTGGGACAGGAGAAGGACAGCACAGTTGCATAAAATATATGTATTAATAAATAGAGTTTCACAGAGTCTTTGCCATAAAAATGCTCTATGCATACTAAAAGCAAATGCAAAATCCTACATTTAACATGCAGGGACATCATTTATTAAATTATTATATTATGTATAGAAAATATTAATAATTTAATTGTTCTGAACATTTGTTTAGTTGTAAATGAGTTATTTATGTCACTGAATATATGTGGCATTGTACACTAACCGGTCAAAGCTTTAAAGCTCAATATTGCCAAGAATTTTCAAATTACAGTAGAATTTATAATTGTCATGATTAAATGGATGCGGTTGGATACAACCACATGCTGTTTGTTTAAACAATCCAAATCGGCTGAAACAAAACCTAGACATGCCAATGATCAATAGCCGAACACGGCAATGCAGCCAAGACACAAATCAGAGTAGTAAAAAAAATAAATAAAAACAATAGCTAAACAATACAAAGATTTAGAAGAAAGCAGGTTGTGATTGGTGATCATAGTAGAATGGTTCCTAAGAAGTCCCTCTTGTTGCTTCTGTTATCCTGCATATTTAATTGATTAGATCCTGATTTTAAGGTCATGCCCAGGTTTTTTTCCGCTAAGATCTAAGGGTGAATTGCTTTTCACAATCTGTGTCTGTATCTTAAGGAAATCCATTAAGCCTAAAACAAGCATTGGCTGTACAATTTGAAATGGTTGTTTAGGTGATATACTATTGCATTTTTTTTTTTTTTTTATAGAATTTAGGTGATGCCCTTATCTAGATGAACTTACTTTAGAGCTTTAAAATCTCTGTCAAAAACATGCTAGGTCACTAGGTCAGGCACTTCGAGTATAATCACCCAAAAAAAACAAAAAAAAACATGTTGGGAAAGTTAGTGAAGTATGAAAAACCATACCTAAGTTCTTAGTGATAAGGCAGGTCTATGGTCATTGTTTGAAGACAGCCAATGATTTAGACGAGTTTCATTCTAAATCCCCTCTAAGTGCCAGAACAACAATCCTGGTTTAATTTATGTTCTTCTTACACCCTGAAATGGTGGGTCTGCTCCAGCAATGCAGAGGGCTCAGGGATTGTGGTGCAGAGTGGGGTATGATAAATGCTTTATAGTTGGTGAGTGTTAGTCGATTTTTGGC
Source organism: Silurus glanis (assembly GCA_014706435.1). NCBI lineage: Eukaryota > Metazoa > Chordata > Actinopteri > Siluriformes > Siluridae > Silurus > Silurus glanis. The sequence continues at coordinate 229,789 of JAAIIK010000187.1, forward strand.
TTTGTAGGTGAGCATCAGTGTTTTAAATCTAATGTGGGCAGCTACAGGAAGCCGGCAATGAAGTAGTGTGGGAATACTTGGGGAGGTTGAAAGCAAGTTCAGCTGCATTTTGGATTAGTTGCAGAGGTCAGATGTCGCCTAAAGTTGCAGAACTCAAGTCTCAGAAAGACAAGGGATTAAACAGGCACCTGAGTGTATAGAAATGGTCCGAATCTTCCAATAGTCTAGGAGCAGAGTTAGGCATGAGTGATGTGAGCCAAGTCAAGCCACTTGGTTGTCAGAGGTGAAAATAAGAGACCAGAGAGCTTTCCAGAGAGATAAAAAAAATCTGGACATGGGGCTGCATTAGCCATGTACATCAGTTCAATTTTGCTGGTATTACATTTCAGCTGCTGAGATCCATGGTAAATCTGTGATGCATGTCTGTCTGACATGCTGGGATCCACACAGAAACATGAGGGTCTGGAGAAGTTTTGGAGAGGATGAGTTGTCATCAGAACAGCATTAATGTGAAAACCCATGTGAATATTTGACATCATGACAGCAGGAGAACTGAATAGGACAGCGCACAAAGCCAGTGGAGAGTCTGCATGGAGCAGATGTAGATCTCCTCCATGTCACCCGCTATGGAATGGAAAGAGTAAAATGTGTAGCGCAGCGGTATTCCAGTAGCCGGATTGAGAAACAGTGCATTAGACACTCGGACTGTATCTAGAGCTTCTATGTGTCCATTTCATTAGATGATTTCATAACAGTAGAAGTGAAAAACTGATATTTTTGTGAAAGACTGCTTTGCTGTGCCTGACAAAAAAAAATTGCTAGAATGCAAGATTCAGGAAGAACATGGTCAATGTTTTGTTTGCAAGGTTCTCTTTGTACTGCAGATGCCCACCTTCCTTCCCTGACATATAAATGGTCAAAATAAACCAACAGAACAATGCCCACCTGCCTAGCTGTGATTCAAACCACTCCAATGTGCAGGCAGTAGATGTTGAGGACCACAAAAGGGTGAACAGCCAGGCTATAATTGAGTGGTGGTGGTGTAACCAGGGCAGGCCAGGAACTACTGATGATGGACTACTGATGGGAATGAATGGGGTCTTTTTGTGATATGTGTGGCCCCTACGACCACATAAAGGGTATCTGTGAATCAAGTGAAGGACCCCTCTCCAAAGGATCACCCATCTAGAGCATGAAACAAGATGGGCGAGTGTCTGCAGCCATGAATACGGCTGAAAAAGAAAGTAAATGGCCATGAAATGGCAGTGGATTTTCATGGGTACGAGAATTTGTTGTTTGGAAAAGGACAATAAAACAAGGCTTTAACACAGTCCATTAGGCTCACAGGACTGATTTCCAAGGCATTTTTCATTGAAATGGTTTGCCAATTCTCTGTTCATGTATCTGTACTCCTGGAAACACCAAGGCTTCATCCTTTTATTTTGGTAAACATCTTTATGTCTAAAGATGTTTCTACACACTTCGCTTGACTTGGTTTCTGAGCTCATCCATTATGAGCTGGTTCATACTTGTATATCCTCTCAGTGGCCCTTAAAGAAATGGGTATACACTGCAAAGCTGCCTCATTCCATCAGCAAAACACTGTAATGATTTGGACACAAGGCATATTCACTGGCTAAATTGGTACCGTGTGTTAAGTCTCTTCCAATCCTGGTTTCCATGTGAAGAATAATCATGGAACTGCACTGAAAAAGGAGATGAGGAGATTAATAAAGGTTTCTGAGCACAGACATTCCAAGACAGCCATTGTCCATTCAAGGGCTCTTTGTAAAAAGCATATGTGCAATAGGATTTTCTTATTATGTTTAAAAGTAATGGTTTGTGTAGATGAAGTATGAGGGCAGAGGACAGTGTATGCTGGAGTCCTATAGCAGAACCCAAGCTGGGACAAATGCTTGCTTTGGGGGAGTTTCGATTTTGTTCTGTGCTGCACATCTGAGAAAGAAGGTGGATATAATTGCAAGATGTTTCTTTTAAAACAATTCAAAATGTCAGAGACAGTGATCTATGAACAGGCAGACAGGGCAAAGGCAGGTCATGATCAAAGGCAGGCCTAATCCATAAATAAATGACAGATAACGATGTTTAATAGGCAACAGTGCAAGGAGTATGTTATATATATATATACATATATACGTATATATATATATATATATACATATATACATATACACACACACACATGTTGAATCAGTTTGTTGTGGTTCTAATTGATACTGGAGTTGCAGTTGATACCAAGGGGACAGACTCATTTGAATGTACAGTTATAATAGAAAATGTATATAGATATATATTTGTGTACATAAATTTTAAACATTAACCCGTTTTCCAAACTCATACAATGGGGGCTACAAACTTCTGTCCATATATTGTAGGTATGCTTTTTTTTTTAATGTTAACATGTTATAATAACCTCTACTCTTCTGGGAAGATGCTTCACTAGATTTTGGAGTGTGCCTGTGAATATTTGTGGTCTTTCCACAAGTGTATTAGTAAAGTCAAGTACTGAAAACTCAACAGAGTTGTAGACTGATTTATCTTAAGTTTGAAAATCTAGCATACCAGTGTAGATTTATTTATTGCTAAAGACTCAAAAAAGCACTTTTGTCGCTCTGGACAAGGGCGTCTGCTAAATGCCCCAAATGTAAATGTAAAGTACTGATGTATGGTGAGGAGGCCAGGGGTGCAGGCAGAATTCCAAGTCATCCCAAAGGTGTTCAGGATGATTAAGGTCAGAGCTTCAGAGCAGGCCTCTGAAGATCTTCCACTCCAACCCATATTAACCATATCCACCATATCCACATAGGGCTTGTATTGTGCATGGGGCATTACCATGCTAAAACAGATTTGGGTCTCCTAGTTGTTTAAATTAAAATTGAATGCTTCATCTAAAGACATCCTATACAACTGTGTGCAGATTGGGGACGAACCACATATGGCTGGGAAAGGCAGGGTTCATATAGTGTCTAAGAATAGTTTTTTCGATGTGTCAATTAAATTGTTTATATATATACACACACAATATTGTATGCCAAAAGTATTGGGTCACCTGATCTTTCCTGCTATATGTGGATCTTTTCCAAACTGTTACCACAAAGCTGGAGGCACTCAGTTCTATGGGACGTTGGAAACTCAAACCTGTTCCAGCATGGCAACGCTCCTGTGCACAAAGTGAGCTCCTTGAAGATATGCTTTACATGCTTTGGAGAGGAAGATCTTGAGTGGCCTGCTATAGATCTCTGATCTCATCCCTACTGAACACCATAAGCGCACTCCAAAATCTAGTGGAAAAGCTTCCCAAAAGAGTGGGGGGAAATATAAGAGCAAAATGGGACTAAATGTGGAATGCAATGCTCAAAAATCACAATACTTATGACCAGGTGACCCAATACGTTTGGCATTATAGTGTATCCTGATGCAAAATCCCTTGCACAATATGCTACGCTGTAATGATATTCGACTACAAATTCAAAGGACTTTGAAAACCCTAGTAACAATAAGTAGGCTAGAATGATTTATTGTGTTATTCCTATGAGCAGTGGGATCACTGATTGAAAGACCTTTCTAATGAATATTTTCACTGTGTGATGTTTCTGAGCTGCTTTTCCCACCTACAGCGAGGCAGGAGCAAGAGAAGGTGAACATGGAGGCACAGCCAAACTCATCAGAGACCTCTGCTGGTTTCTTTCGCTTTGGAGGTTTTAAACAGACGTAGATGTTTTGCATCTGAAAGGGACAGGCAGAATCATTGTTTTTTCCCCCCTAATAGACAAACAGAAATCTCTCACCGTGAAAGCCTCAAGCCAAAATAAACGTTAATAGTCAACTATTTTATTGTCCTGTTTAAACTATTTGGAATACATACACAGTTTTTTTGGATAGCTGTCAGATTCGATCGTCGATTTACGTACAGAGTATATACGATAAATCGGTATATATCAGAATCGACCATTGACTGACACGTCTCCATCAGCTCAGTTATGGCAAAGTGACAACCATCGAGCGTCCTACTCCCTCGAATTGTACTAACATACTGCCACCATGTCTGGGCTGCGGGTGGGAGTGTGACATGTGAGAATAAATAAAGGCAGGCGAGTTTAAACAAACAGAGCTGGGAACAGGCTGTAGTGGAGGAGGAGGAGGCTGGCCCTCTGTAAACACGTCCAACTGCAGCCCAAAAGCACCACCACCTCATGAATAAACACAAGGAAACACGAGCTGAAACAAGTAACAGCTGCATTGCCTTTGATTTATTCCTATCTAGCACCACTTGGCCTATTTTTTTTTTTTTTTTTTTTTCCTTTCCTAAATTTGCCCTTCACTATGAATGCTCTAAGACATCTTCCTTTTCCTCTTCAGACTCCTTGAGAGAACATACCGCAGGCAGGATCTCAAACCGAACACGACTCTACTCTATAGGGATGAATAGCATATCAAAATAGTACACCACAGCATACTGTATTTTGTAGAGAAGTATGTGATAGAGCAGGTTTGCATAGTAAGCATCCAAAAGCTTAGCAGGGAACTTGTGTTGGGATGGTGGGGGTGTTGGGGGATCATTTCAACACGCAGAGCAAGAAGAGCCAGTTTCAACAGTTTTCGACGTGTTTATTTGAGCATAAGTGGTTCTTAAAACACCTCTGACGGTACCTCTTCACAAGATTCATGTCGGCAAAAACCCTCCACAGGCAAGCAGGATCGAATCAAAACATGGCTGTGCCGGATGTCATTACTGTGCAGAAGTAAACATCCTATTTTACCAAAAAACAGTGGGTTTCAACATTGCAGATTTCACACATAGCCACAAAGAGTTACTGAGTGATGATGACAAATATTGTTTGGGGAGCAAAAAAGGTGAGGGGGGGGGGGGGGGGGGGTGTTATCGTTGGTTTAGAATTCAATCTGGTGCTTCAGTGAAACAAAATACAGATACTATGTTGGAGTCATTTTTGAATAATTCGGGGCGTTTTCTCTCTTTCCTTT
>JAAIIK010000187.1:238400-274118 GCA_014706435.1 Silurus glanis
ATATATATATATACACACACACACACACACACACACACCGATCATAACATTATGACAACCTGCCTAATATTGTCGAGCATTAACAGCAATAACTACATCACCAATGTGAGATACAGGAGCTCATCTGCCGTGTGTTGGATCGGACCAAACGGGCCAGCCTTCGCTTCCCACGTGCATCAATGAGCCTCGGCCGCCCACGACCCTGTCGCCGGTTCACTACTGTTCGTTCTATAGATCACTTTTGATAGACACTGACCACTGCAGACCACAAGAGCTGCAGTTTTGGAGATGCTCCGACCCAGTCGTCTAGCCGTCACAATTTGGCCCTTGCTCAAATCCTCACACGTACCCATTTTTCCTGTTTCTAACACGTCAACTTTGAGGACAAAATGTTCACTTGCTGCCTAATATAAGCCTCTCACTAACAGGTGCCATGATGAAGAGATAATCAGTGTTATTCACTTTACAGGTCAATGTTATAATGTCATAATGTTGTGCCTGAACCGTGTATAAGTGGCACTCTCTCCCTCACACACACGACTAATAATTCGGGAGAAAGTGGTAGGCTGGAAATCAAATCAGCTAAAAGCTGGACAGTAATCACTAACCTGTAGAATATGTGTAACCCCCAACATACCCAATAAAATGTACCAGCAGTTGGGTTTGAACAACAGCTACATGTATCTAAACTGTAACACCAAAAGAACGTTGTCGTTCCTCAAAAGTTCGATGTTTTCCATGGTCAGGAAATGAGTGCTTTGATTATCTTTACACACTTTCGCTAAATGTTAGTGCAATCGTTTACACAGAGCTTTCTGACCTGACAAGCGACCAAACTAACAAGCCTAATGGCTCTATTCGGTTGGATGTTTATGGTCCACGTTATTTGTTTTCGCTCCTGCATGTTTACAGAGCCCGGGCAAGAGATTGCAGTGGCTATTTGATGCAAGCTGTGGAACTGGGAGAACTTTGTTTTGTTCTCTTTTTTCGTTGTGTGTGGCAATCAATACAAAATCAACTTTTTCAGGTTTTCATATGCATGGCTCCCTTTCAAAGTCCAGGCAATCAAACTCAATGTAAGCAACTCGTGACAAGTTTTATGCCAGATATAAACCGAACCCTTAATCCTTAACCCTTGATGAACTCAGTTCAACCAGTTCACCCAAAAGTCTACATCACTGTGTTTAGGTGTGTGAGAGGATTTACCTGCTCCCGTGCTCCCCAGCTCATCGTAGAGCAACACCGCAGCTTCACCGCACAGCTGGCCGTTCACCAAGCAGCTAGCCCGCACTGAGAATGTGTAGTTGTGGCCCACTAGAAGATTACTGATCCTGAAGAAGGTCTCTGTGGTGTTTCCCAGTGATATGGTGGAGTTACTTACGCTGTCATACACCGACACCTCATAGCCCTGTGGATTCCAGACACAGAAAGACTGTTAGCATTCCAGGAATTAAACGTCAGTAATCAGGTATGTAAGTGGAGGGTGGAGGCGGCAAGGGTATGTACCCGACTCTCGTTGAAACTCCGCTCTTTGACGGCTAAACTCTTCCAAAACAGGAACACGTGGTCTTGCTCTGTAAGGATCTTGAGAGCCTCGGGTGCAGGTAGTGGAACTGTAGGAGATAATGACAGCCTATGTTACTTTTACGGTTGCTGTCACATGATTTCATTTCCACTTCGTTACCTGGCTGGCTTACACAATAATTATAACACAGGATGCACTTTTCTAGTAACCTGGAGGACATAATGCCACATACACCCAGACCCTTGCTCTTCTCACTCTCGGGTGTGAAGCTCTCGCAGATCGAGCGCAAAGAAATGAAATTAAACTCTCTCAGACGTCTCTCAGGCCATTCCAGGCCTTGCTCTGAAGAAAAAAAACACATGCAGCAATACCATATTGGTTCTGTCTGCCCTTTTCTTGCAGGTTTACGAGTGCTAGAGCTGACTGAATTGCATCACTAAGGCCTGCATGAAAACAAACGCACCACCCTATACTCAGAGACGGACCGTGACACAGACACCTCGTCTGAGGCATCGCTTTGCTATTCATTCGAAGAAGACGATGGATGAGAATCTTATGGCTACATTTCTGCATTAATCCATGTTTCTCTGTCTCTCTCTCTAAACTGAATTTCTGATGTGTTTGTGTGTGTGTGTGTGTGTGTGTGTGTGTGTGTGTGTGTGTGTGTGTAAATATGACTGAAATTTATTACAAAATTCTAAAAGCAGTACGGAATCATGAAAATGTGCTACAAGCAATAAATATTTTATTAAGGAATAAATTGAATTATGTAATGAATACTTTATAAATAATAAAGCTAATATAGCACTCTCTGTGCAGCATGCAGTCTCAGGTGTAAAGACAAACGTCACTTGGCGTCAGTGATTCGCATCCAGAGGGCGCTCTCGTAATGACAGCGGACCGGAAGCCGGAAAAACGGTCGGGTTTTTTTGGTGATAGCCAATGGTTACAGCAATCAATCGGTGCTTCGACGTCTATTAATAACTAAGGGAAATTTTAGTTTGAAAGCAAACCTTTATTATCAAATACATATATGAAACAAGTAAAACATATATTTCAAATCTAATTTTCAAAATATGTATCTGGGATTGTTCAGAGGGACGTTCCATGAGTGGCTGTGGGCTGTATTCTGCCCGTGGACCGTAGTTTGGGGACCCCTGGGTTGAGGCAATGGGCTTTGGATCCGAAGGTCCTGAGTTCAAATTCCAACCGCACCAAGCTGCAACTCCTGGGCCCCTGAGCAAGGCCCTAACCCCCATTGCTGCTCAGTTGTTCGAATTGGATAAATTTAAGTCGCTCTGGATAAAGGCATCTGCCAAAATGCTGCAAATGTAAAATGCAGATGTTCTGATTTCAATAACTCAGAGTTAAGACTGAGTACAATATTGTCATGTGTAGTTTTAAGTGCTCTGTTTTTTGCCACTCATTCTCTCTCTACCTCACACACCTCTTTTTCTAACTAGCTGACCAGTGTTTCTTCTTTCTTCTTGTTTTTAGTTCATTGCCCTATCTTGTTTTTGTTACTCGAACACTATAAGAAGCCAAACTACATAGAATCCTAATCCCTCAAAAACCGTTTATTTTTTTCTCTCTCGGTTTAGATTTGAACTATTATGATGTTCATTCTGTCATTCAAATCCAAAATGACTTCGAAATGCTAAAGAAACACAATTTGGGAAAATATTTTCATGAGATTGGCTGTCTAATGAGACCGATTGTTTTTTTTTTTTTCTGTTGAGACTGATTAATTAGAGTAGATTACAGTAAAGCACCGACACTCGCTGGTCCTTCTTGTATAAATAGACCCATTTCTTCTACACTCAGGTGTCATAATAAGACGGCGCTAACACTGAGGTGTTAAGGAGCGTCTGTGGTGGCAGTGTGTGACAGCTGGTGTGAAGTTAGATACTAATAGATTCGAAGACCTGGGTTGACTCAGTAACGTTGGGGTTTTAAATGTTCTTCGAGGCCTGTGTTGTACATGAGAATTACTTTGAAGAATAATAAATCTGGTGAACTCTAAATGTGCATTTAACAGCAGTGGAATGTAATCGGTATTGAGAGCTGCCTTGTGGTATCTTGGCTATTAAAAGGCATTCTCCTGGGTTCCAGAAGGAACTAAGAGCTAAAGAAGGGTTATAATGGGTTCTAAGGGCTTCCCTGGGCTTTATTAGTCATTGACTGATACGTTAGGCTCTGTCCGGAAATATGAACCTGTTAGATGTCTGAGAGACACGCTGGGTTTCCCTTTCAATACCTGTTAGATGGGTTCTAATGGACTGTGTGATGCATGTAGGGTTTAATTGGCATTATGAGGCGTTGAGAGATATCTGAGTGCTGTTATAGTTAATAAGAGACATGCTGGGCTCATACGGGTATTCAGAGGTACAGCGTTTTTAACTCTTCCAGGCGGTGAAAGGCATGCTTGGATCTTCCGGGCATTAAAGGGCATGTGGAGCGCCAAAAGTCACTGATATTCGAAGCTAGGGTGGTTAGCGAGAGCCACACTGAACTGTACCTGTGTTGAGCGTGTAGCTGGCTTCCTTGGTCATGTTGCGGAGGCGGACGGTGATACTGTAGCGTCCGCCAGGCTCCAGTCCTTTAAGGCTGTACTCCACCGTGTTGTTCTGCGTGGTGAATTTAAAGTCGCGCTCCGTCTTCCGAACCGCGTCCCTCACGTGCACGACGTACGTCTGCACGCACACCAGCACGCGTTAAATCGCTTTTTTCGAAATCGGAAAAAGGTAGACAGAGAAAAACGGCGTATTCTTACCAAAGGAGAGCCGGGCGAGTCGTACGGCGGCTGCCATTTCAGCGTGGCTCGCGTTTTATCCACTTGGACTTTATGCAGGTTGCGTGGAGGAAGTCGCTCGTTAGGGATCATCTTCACTACAGCCGATTCCGACGGAGGACCCAGATACGGCAAGATCACTCGCACCTGCAAAGCAAACACCGTTTAACACCCCTGTAGGCACGATTTCAAGAGGGTCGGACTCCGAAGGGAGTGTAAGGGTACCGTCTTACAAGGAAGAGGTACTGCTCGTCGCTCTCCACGGTGACGGTTATGCCGGCGCTGGTGCTGTTCACTCTGTGCGGTCGGCGGTAAAGATCCAGGAAGGACGTGGCATAGAACACACCGTACATCTACACAGACACACAAACTCATTTAGAAATACGCTTTTTTTTATGTTTTATGAATAGTTACCAAGAATGTTTGTGGAAATAAGATTCTAATATCCCATTCCACATGTTCTCCTCGTTTGTTGTTATAATCGTCACCCTTCTGGGACTAGATTTTGGAGTTTGCTTGTGGAGATTTGTGCTCATTCATCCACAAGGGCATTAATAAAGTAAGCGGGTACTGATGTAAGCGAGGTAAGGAGGCCTGGGGTGCAGTCAGGTTCCCAATTCACCCTAAAGGTGTTCGATAGGGTTGAGGACAGAGCACATGGTGGGAGGTGGTGGCTAAGTGACGAAGCATTCAGGGTTCCTACACATTTTTTTCATTTCAAAATTCCACACTTTTCCTGACTGAAATATGCAGACTTCCCTAAAGATTGTTAAGATCATATTTAACATTGGAAAAAATGATTTTAAATTGCAACTAAAACGCGCATTACGTTTACAATCTCCGATGTATGTCGGAGTCACAATCTCTGATGGTTTCCAAGTATTTGCGTTTTTGTATACGTATTTTTTGCCCCTGTTTTGGCCTTCCGTCCACACTGAGAAGGCGGTTTTTTTCCTGCAACGTTTCAAAAAGACGGAAAGTAACTAAGGGCAGGGGAAAATGACGCCGACCGAATCCTCGTACGTTTTGCTCATGTGCAGTAAGCGTTTTTTGACAATTCATTGCGGATGAGCGACTTTCGGGGGAAACGATCGAAAGCGGAAAGTGTGGACGCGGAGCTGTTTTCAAATGTATCCAGATTAGTGTAGGCGTAGCCTTAGTTTTATTAATTAGAAAACCGAAGTTGGCAATAGTATGGAAGCACAAATATAAAAAAAAATTAAATTAAAAAAAAAAAAAAAAATCACTCAAATCAAATTCCATACGTTTCAAAAATTAGAAGGAAACCTGAGCATTGGTCTTTTAATCTGAAGGTCTTGAGATCAAATCCTAGTCACAGCAAGCTGCCACTCCTGGGCCCCTGTGCAAGGCCCTTATACCCTATAGCAGCTCAGTTGTATGAATGAGAACAAAGTAAGTCGCTCTGAATAAGGGTGTCTCCCATATGCCATTAATGCAAATGTAAGCTCAATAGCAGGAACATGTTTGGGTATCCTAATTAAAGTAATGGGAAAATGTAATACTACCGCATTCAAAGACCTGTACAATTGATCCTATACATGTGTTTGCCTCCACCTTTGTGGTAAGAGTTTGGGGAAGAATCGCTTATGGAAGGGAAACTCAGGTGCCCCAATACTTTTATCCATATAGTACATATTGGATAAAACCCTCTTAATATAATGGGTTTTATAAGAGGTTTTTTTAGGACCTTTGCCAGAATCTGACAGGTTTTCCCATGCTACTACAAACATACTTTTCCCGCACTGGGTTTTCGTTTTGGTTGTCGTGGTAACTAACTTAAAAAAGAGTATGTTTCTGGCCTCAACAGAAAGAGAAGAGACGCCTTTGAAAACAAAATCTTAAGAAAACAAGTCTTCACTTCTTTCAAAACTCAAACGTCGGACACCGGTGCATTAGGTATCTTTAGAATAATTGGCACTCCGATAATGTATCTAATTATACTTTAGTGCCATCATGTGACCGACAGGAAATAACTTGACGTAATCTAAAAAAATTCAATGTGATCAACGACGTACAGTTTTCATGTGGAAATGTAAAAAGAAAACCTACATACAGTATAAGCAACAAAGAGTGAGTTTATATAGCCGAGCGTGTAAACACTGCTTTTCCTACAGCCTCGATGCCCCTTCTTTCTGTTTTATTAAGCATGCAGGAGTCTGCCTGCCGAGATACGCTTGTACAGAGACGTGCAAAACCCGTGAACTCTGGACAACCCCACGGCTTCTCCGGTTTTATTTTCCCCTCCGTTTTTTTCTCTCGTTGCGGAGCTCAGTGCAATGAAAATCGGCATCTCGTAAAAGATAACGTTTCGAAACCCAAGGATTATGCGAAAGCTGCTTTACGTGAAATCACCTCTTTCTTTTGGCAAATATACGTCGAGCTCGGAAAACAACCTCTATAAGCTCCATGTGACAGACGGAATTTGTGTTGCTTATGTCCTCATTTGACGTGTTGGGAGCAACATTTACCATGCTTTGTTCGAGCATGTGTGTGGGCATGTAAAATTTCCCCGCAAGGATAGGAATATCTGGCTCTTTTGCTTTTTTGCCTTTTTTAGAAGAAGAAAAAAAAAGGTGGGGGGGGATTAGGGGGTTGCTCTTTTTTTTGCTACCGAGGTTAAGGTTAGATTTAAGCGTAGTGTAGAGTCCATAATTATGTTAATGGAAGGTCCTCACAATGAAAATAATAGTGTGTGTGTGTGTGTGTGTGTGTGTGTATACCTGTGCCTGGGGTCCAGTCCAGCTGCAGTCCACAGCGGTTTGATTGAGCGCCCGGGCTTTGAGCAGTGGTTGTGCTGGCTGTGTTCCAACTGTCTCTATGCGAGTCAGGGCAGTTGGACTGTCTCCATCAGTGGTATGTGCCCACACTGCCACCTCATACACCGTTCCCGCTGTCAGATTTGTAGCTGTTTGGCATAAAGGAACGCATTAATATACACATCTATAAGAAATACTATGTACGTAACGAGAGGTCCACCGATTGATCATGTCGATGTTTGGCAATTTATTTTTTTTTTTATTTGCATCGGCCGATTGTGCTGCAAATTATCCCGATTATTCGGCAGGCGCATCTGACCAGCAGGTGGCAGTAGTCTGTATTCGGCATCCAAACTTTGAAACCGGGAGAACGAATTCGTGTAGCTTTTTTTTTTTTTTTTCCAGTTAAGCAATTATCTGTATCACGTCTTATTCGTTAAGAAGTTGATTTTATGCCATGAAGGGGAACAAAAAAAGAAAATCGATCAACCTCTATATGTAATTGTGTCATCCAAGTTAAATATTTCCAAATTTGACAAATCGACACAGGGAACGCATCAGACGTATCCTGTTTGCTGCATTCTTTGGTTCATTTCATTTCCAGTGGTCAGGCTTAAAGAGGATCTGAAACACTCGAGGTGGAAATACGTCCAAAACGTATGCCAGTTTTGAAGTGTATGGATTTACGAGACCATACACACATTTGTAGCTTTTTATATTGTGGCTATTTAGCTCCAACACACTAATACGTTTTTTTTTTTTTTTTTGGCTGATTTGCTTCATTTATTCAAATGTGATGCATTATGCACTATGTGAACAAGAGTATTGGGATAGCTGACTTTTCCAGCGATATCTCGTTCTTCCCCAAACAGTTACTACAAAATTGGAGACACAATTACAGTATATTACATATTACAATTACAGTCTTTGGGTGTCAGTAGCATCATTTTCCCTCCACTGAAACTAGGAGACCCGATCTTGTTCCAGTTTGACAATGGCTCTGTGCACAAAGCCAGATCCATTTAGATTTAATTTACCGTATTTTCCGGACTATAAGCCGCTACTTTTTCCCCACGCTTTGAACCCCGCGTCTTAAACAATGAAGCGGATAGTTTATGGATTTTTCCTGGGTTTTTCCCGGTTTCACAAGCTTCAAGCCAAAAAACTGAGCCCCATAACATTAGACCAATGAAATTGCAGAACGGGTTCAGGTGAACCAATGAAATTCTTTATATTAAATCAGATGCGCTCCCACTGAATCGGGCCGCACCACATCATAAATATGGATGAGGTTCCTCTGACGTTTGACCTGCCGCTCACTCGGACTGTCAACAGGAAATGCGAATCATTCGTCACGCTGAAAACAACCGGGCATGAAAAAACACGCTTCACCTGTGTTCTGAGCTGCACGGCATTGGGAGAAAAGCTTCACCGATGGTGATTTTTAAACGCACGACGATGCCAAAAGATAAAGAGAGAAAGATAAAGAGAAAGAGAGAGAGAGAGAGAGAGAGAGAGAGAGAGAGAGAAATTGTTGTGAAAGGAAGGAGGAAGACGGTGAACAATGACTTTCTTGGTTGGCTACTGTTTAAATACAAGCCGTGTAACAGACACTGTCTTTCGTTAAAGCCTGTGTAAAGTTCATTAGTTTAAGTGTAGACGGCTCATTTATGCTCAAAATAAAAATCTTTGTCAAATTCAGTGGGTGCGGCTTATATTTGGGTGCGCTTTATAGTCCGGAAATTACGGTAAATAAATTATATATTCTTGATTTTGACAATTTATGACTATATATAATCATTTTTTTTTTCTTCTCTAGATTTCAATTAAGATTTCAATTATTTCTCGAACCTCAACCCTGTTAGAACACTTTTGGGATGAAGTGGACTGCTGAAAGTTTCACCCACACCAAACATACTTTATGTAAAGTATAATTAAGTTGTGGGACAGTATGAGAGACAGTAGAACCACTACTCTACGTACAGTGCATTACAGTCGTTAGTCATTTCAGTAGGCCATTAAATACTAGTTTTTGTTGCATTTTTAATTTTTGTAAAGAAAAGCTCAAGAAACACTCAATCATCTTCAGTACTCATTTGGATCTGGAGCCCATCCTAGAAATACTAGACAAGTGGGAATACAGCCTGAAAATCAAGAAGGAATTTATACCCCATACAATACGCCTAGTGGAGTCACTATAAGTATTGAGCCAAGATGGTACCTGTAAGAGTATCTGAGATGGTGTAGTTCCTGTTTTCTTTCACATGCTTGTCAAAAACCCAAGACAGCACCACTACATAGTGTTTAGCCTTTAAAACAGAAGAGACAAAAGGGCCACAAAGGTCAAACAGGAAACATAGACAATAAAGAAAAAGTACAGTTACAAAGTTAATGAACTTGCAGGCAATTCACTCATTTTTTTTTGTCTGCTCACCTTGTAGTCGGAGCTGATGGCTAGCGTCACCGTGTCTTCCGTGATTCTCGTGATCTTTGTAAGTGGCGGAGACAAAGCTAAAATACAACAGAAAAAACAAACAAACAATAGAAGCAGCCAAACAACATGTCCTTTTGTCTGCTTTAGCCATTTTTAAAAATGTCAACCAAAGGAAGGGGAAAATTAATTGACGCTGGAAACAAAATGCGGTAGAGATGAATATTTTCTACTCTTATGATTGTTACAGGCCTAGAAAGAAGAACAGGAGCAGATTACCTTTCTGAGGGTTGATGGATTTGATCTCTGTCCAGTTGCCCACCCCTCTGCTGGTGACTGCAGCAACCTGAGAGACAGAAAGAGAGAGTGACAGTAAGAGAGATAGAGAGAGAAAGATTACATAGCTACACATATTTTAGGTAGTTTTAATGTATTAATGCTGTGTTCGAGGTGCCAGGTAAGCCATCATTTGTAATGAAGTTGCGATAACGTAATTTCTGACCTCAATTCGCATCTCCCATCTAGCTGACGATACGATGCTTTAAATATATATGATACAGCTGCCAATTATGTGCGACCCGATTTGGATTCGATCCGATTTGCTTCAATGCATTACGATGCAACGGGAAAAAATACGACGCTCTGCAATTCAATATGGTACAGAAAGTCCGCGTTTATTTCTCCGCGTTTATTTCTTCGGTTCAGACAGACAGCAAATCATAAACTTAAGTGCCTTCTGACTTCTGACGCATGGCCCTTTCACAAACAGGCCTTTGTAGTACAAATTAAAGAACCAAGCATAAATAAAACCAGGTGTTACTGTTCTGTCTCCAGGAAGAGGCAGCTCTACCTCTGCCGTGTTAATCTCTGTTCTATGTGACTCTCAAGATACGCCTCGGTCTCATATTCACGTAGCGAGAGAACGCGCTTAAGAAACAGAATGGCGAGAAGAAATCAATCTACATATAAAATATGGGTTACAGATTATTGGTCACTTTCTAAATAATAAAAGGATAGTGCATCTACTAATAATTCTATGTAAATAAATGATTTTTTTACTGATGCAAATATGTTAAAAACGATGCCAACTTATATCCGACACACTTTTTTTTTTTAAAGCTATGCAGCACGCCTTTTAAGTTTTATGCCGATGCACCGACGCGAATTGATGAATCTAACCATACCTACCAATACCCAATAATTGCTTTGAAAGTCAGAGCCATGTTGATTTGGCTCCATTTGATAAACTGGGAAAGAACAATCAGTTCCATCCTAATTTGCCAAATAAAATGACCACCCCATGCTGATTAGTTGAAATTGTAAGTTGAGCAGGGCTTTTTCTTTGGCTTTTTACTGGTTGTAGGTGGGACATTACAAGTTGCAACTTCACCTTGAACAAAGCATCATTTTACATCTTCAGCAATGAGTTGAGTCTCACCCTGAACCTGTAGAGGGCGCTGGGCTGCAGGTTCTTAACCTCGGTACTGGTGCTAGAACTTGTCTGGGAAAACCACTCTGAGCTGCCTTTCTCGCTGTATTCAACCTGGTGATCGCACGCGCATGCACGCACACACACACACACACACACACACACACACACACACACACACACACGTTATGAGCATTGAGCCAGTATTAACTCGTAAATTAGTTTTTCCATTCACTTTGTCAGTTGAGATAAATGTATATGTAATGGAAAATTGTAAGCTTTTATTGGGCTGAACAACAAGTCATTGATCTGAGAATGAGCAAGAATGAATCAAATGCACTCCTGAGAGCTCCTGTGCCCCATTTGCTCATTTAAATTTGCTGCAGGGAAACACTAAAAACAGGGAAATTCACTTCTTTAGTTTTCTTGAACACAATGGTAAAATCAAATGATTAAAACATTTGATGTAAAATTCAGCATACAAAAAAACACTAACATGTCTGTGTGTATAATATTTTCTGGGATTTTTTCGGCACACGTCTGTCGCACCTCATGCGGCCCACAAAGGGCCTGATGATAAGCTCATGAATGGAACCAGGACTGGTAAAGCATGGAGAGATCTATAACATTTTGTTTAATAATATTATGCCATTCTGGGCTCAGCCACATGCAAGAATAAAATATAAATACGTCGATAAACTATGCGAAACGCATTCTTATTGACCACAAATACATTTCTTAGTGAAAGGTATTTGATAATAAAGCTTGAAAGATGCATCATTCACTCTTTCACATTGGAATTTTATAAGAGAAAATTCTTACAAGATGGCTTACGGGTGTCGAGAATGAACTGATTTTAACTAGAAGTTCACCGATAGTGGATTTTACCGATACCGATAGCTACGTCGGATCGTCCTAGCTGATACAGGACTAATCAATCGATAGTTTTTAATATGAAGAAAAAAAAAAAAAAAAACACCACGTAAAATAGAACAAAACTTTATTCTAAAATTAGTAAACTACTGACTAAAGAGATAAATATGATTAAATTAATAGTATTAATAAATATATATAAAATAAATGATAAATAATAAATAGATTTAATGCTCTCCATGAGGCGTGCAGTCTTGTGTGTAAAAACAAACAGCACGTTGTGTCAGTGATTCGCCTCTAGAGGCCGCTCACGTAATGACAGCAAACATTCTCAGCCGCTCCAGCAACGGACGCTACCCAGAAAAAAATATTGGTATGGATTTTTGCCAATAGCTGATTGTTCCAGCGATCAACAATCAGTGCAAAAATTACAAATCGGTAGACCAATTTTAACACAGAAAACAGAAATTGAGAATTCATGTCGTTTTTTTGATTCACAGATAAGTGAGAAAAAATAAACTAATGGGAAAAAAACAATAATAATCCAGTACAAATATTCTAGTTATAATTATCCAAAAAAATATAAACAATTTTCATAAACAGATAAAATTAAAGAAACTATTATTTATAATAATTTTCAATTCTTTTAAACTTAAGATTATAAGGGAATTGTCGATTCAATGAGTTTTTATCTCAATAAAAAAAAATTAATTGAAAAAAGTATTTTTTGTGTATTTTCTACCTCTATGTACAGCTAGACCTGAGTACATTTCCTCAGAGTAAAAGACAGCAATAAACTATAAAAGACATAAACTCACAATGTACTCTCTGATGAAGCCGTGAGCATTAGCTGGAGGACTCCAGGAGCACAGCACCGTGCCGTCTTCTGCGTTATCACAACTTAGCTGCAAAGCCTGAGGAGGATCGGGCACTGAAACGCACACAAAACGCAAGTCATACTTCATTCTGCCTTCTTGCATGTGCGATGATGAAGCGTGTTTCACGAGAGTTACTCACAGCCCTCGGGGGTCCTCAGCGTGAGCATCTCGTTGGTCTTGTGCTGCTTGCTGAGGCACTGTGTCACCACTTTCACCTGGTAGGTGGTGTCTGGCCTCAACACGCTCAGTGTATAGCTGCTTTTGCTGCTGTGTGTGTCCATGGTGGTCCACTGCTGAGTCCCTACCAGCCTGAGGGCAGGAAAAAAGTACAATACAGACCTTTGGCATATTATATCATAATTAAACTAAAGAAGTGCTACCAAGCAAGATACAACAATCATCTACTAATTGTTTTTGTTGTTGTTTTGTGAAATAGACAATCCTCCCAGCAATAACACTTAAGACACAAGAAAGGGAACGAAATGGATTGAAGTGTACATATTTTTATTTTATGAAATTGTCAAAAATGATCCAACTTACATATTCCCATTACAATAAAACAGACTCCGACTAATTAAATATGAACATATAACACATTGCAGGCTTGTGGTTCATCAGCTGGTGAGTTTACACTTTATTCATGCTCTCCGTTTTTTCTCACGCTTCTCCCTCACAATGATTTGATCGCATTTCGATTTCGAACGTTTAGAAACACCTAGTCTTACCTTTTTTGAGGCACGTCTATGTTCCTTTTGTTTATACCCAATAAAACTAGTTTAAAGGTAAAAACATAAGCAGCTAATAGGAACCGACTTCACCGTACAACAAGACAATGACCTGAAGCACATGTTCACGCTCTGTAAGCATTATTTTGAGAGCAGACAAGTCAGCCGGAGTGTTCGCAATCATTAAATGACCTGCCCAGTCACCGCATATAAATCCTATTGGACTACTCTGGGATGAATTGGACCACAAGGAAAATTCTGGTGAAGAAAACCTGAAGTTTTACAAGGCAATGCATTCGGCAATGTAGTTCAACTGAATGTTTGAATTAAACTGTCTGGTTATCAAAAGTGTGTAAACCTAAGGGAGGATTTATTCATGATAAGGGAGGATTTTAAAATGAAAATAAGGTTTAACATCTGTATATTTATATATTTGTTTGGCCAAAGTTTATCTCCATACTGTTAAATGACCGAGTTTGATGAAGATCACAAAAGGAAAATGCGTGTCATCAAAAGTGATTAAAGACTACTTTCCTGTGGCCGTATGTGTCTTGACGTACTGACTTGAAAATTATTAATTTACAATAAGCGACGTTCAACAAACGTAATGAAAACGTATTTGCTGGATGACGCAGCAAAATGGCACTTTGTGATGTCTGGGTTTTGTCGTTTTTGTTTTTAATGCAGCTGCGACACCAGCAGATGGCACCAAAGTATGTCACAAATATCCCCTTTTTTTTTTTTTCAAGCCTGAGAACATTACAATTAATTTAGTTTTTTTTTTCTTCAGTACAGCTTTACGTACGTTATCCAACTATACAAATATTAGGGTCGTTATTTATGATGATGATATTGTTCATCGTTACTTGAGCATTTGTTCATGCGCATTCCAGCAACAAAGCATATTTTAAAGAGTTAATTCCTTCGTCTTTCTGCAAAATCGACATATTCACATACAATAGAAGTGGTTACTAATAAGTGTTAAATATTAGAAACATCTCAAATATGCATTTGACATCATGCTGTTCAGCTGTAGGACCACCCCCCCGTAATGTTTAGTGAGCGAGTGATTGGCCCGAACCTCCGCAATGGAAAAGTTCCTGTGTTGTAAAGATTTTTCATAAAATAGTTCCTTTTAAGTGTAATCAAACTGTCTGGCGTTATGGAATGCAAGCAGGAGAACATACGACAACCTCACAGGGGAAACATGGCATACTGTGGGATATAAATGAAGGCAGAATACCTGTAGTAGATGAGGAAGGAGCAGGAGGAGGGCGGCATGTTTTTGGGCCTGGACCAGGTGAGTGTGACTGTGCCGGAGAAGTCTGCGTGCCACTGGAGGTTCTGGACTTTATACACCAGCTGGTCGGCTGACGAGCAGAAAGACAACACTGGATTGAGACGAGCAGGAACTAGAGCAAGATTACCCCTTGTGAAAATTGTTTTCTAGGGACCAGGTAAGAGTGATGTAGTGCAGTGTCTCTCACCGGTGCAGTTATCCTCATCACTGTGGTCTGAGCAGTCTAAGAAGCCATCACACCTCTCACTCTCCAATACACAGGCCTCCCGGTCAGCACACAAAGTCCCGTTCACACACACCAGAGGCTCACGGGTGGCTACACAGAGAGTGAAGAAATACACACAAGGAGAATTTATATTTATATACACTTTATTTCCAAAAGTATTGGGTCACCTAGTCATAAATATAGTATGTGATTTTTTGAGTATTGCATTCCACATTTAGTCGCAATTTGCTCTTATATTACGAAAGGCAGGTACTGATGTAGGTGAGGAGGCCTGGGGTGCAGTCAGTGTTCCAATTCATGTGTTCAGTAGAGATGAGATCAGAGCTCTATAGCAGGCCACTCAAAATCTTCCTCTCCAAAGCATGTAAACCAGATCTTCAAGGAGCTCACTTTGTGCACAGGGGCATTGCCATGCTGGAACAGGTTTGGGTTTCCAAGTTCAAGTGAATGCAAAATTTTATTACAGTGCATCTAAAGATGTCCTGGAGAATCGAGAGCCTCCAGCTTTGTGGTAACAGTTATATACATATTACAGGAAAGGTCAGGTGACCCAATACTTTTGGCAATATGGTATATATATAAATAAGGAAAATTTAAATCGCTTAAGATGCTTTCGAGTAGTAATTTCAGTAATCAAATTCACAAGTGTACAGGAGTCCAAGAAATGCAAACTTGGCCATGTTCTCAGGAAGGAAGGAGAAGATCAAGCATGCAAACATGAACAGATAGTGCGCTTCTCAAAGTGTGTAACGCTGACCATGGACTCTGCATCACTACCAGGTGGGAAAGATCCAGTCAGTTTCATCCTTTTTTTTTTTTTTTTTTTTTTTTTATTTTAAATCAAGAAAAAAGGCAAAAAAAAAAAAAAAAAGTATGACAATTTTGTATGAAAACTTGAATGATACATGAATGCTGTATAAAAACAAGAAAAAAATGAATATTTTACAATAAAATAAAATGCAAACTATGGAACTAATACAATTTGAAGAACTGTAAACTTGTATTATTTGTTTATAAATATACATATATAAATACTGTATATAAATATATAATTTTATATAAGCTCTTCTACAATCGACTTTGATCAATTCAATGTGATGTAATTGAATTTAGCTCGAAATATCAATTCTCATTGTAAAGCACCGCAAAAAAAAATGTAAAGCACCACAAACATATTTGACTACATTATGAATGAAAAGAGTAGAATTACAATGCCAATGTTTCACCAGCATCACTCTTAGAGATGAATTAGGGTTATGGTGCCCATAGGTGTGAATGAGTGTGTGAACCTGGGGACCTGTAAGGAACTGGTGAACCATCAAGGTTGGATTTTCTCCTCATGTTTAAATGTTCCTGAGAAATTAACGCAAGTATTATAAAAAATAAATAAATAAAATTAAAAAAAGGAACGGAAAGTGCCGGTGATGTCGGACTGAGGCAATGGAATTTTACATGTGTGAGTTTTTTCTCCCTCATAGAATTGTTTCTTCTAATCTTACAGTGCATTCGAATAGGGAATGAAAGATTGAAAATCTTGAACAGCCAATAAAAGTGAATAGATAAATAAATACGGAGACATTTTTCGTTTACAGCATCGTGTCAGCGAAACCAAAAGCTGGTGATGATTTCCAGAGTAATATATCTCCCACACAGCTGGCCATCATGTCTATCAGCTCTGAGAATTAAGTAAATGTAGAACAGCACGGGTGAGGGGGGGAAAAAAAACCCCTGATCTATCACAGTTCTACAGTGGCAGTGGATTTCATCATGGATTTATTGTTAATGTTACTGGAAAAAAAATGGAAATCATTTGAAACAGCCAGTGGGTGTGAAAGTGTCACAGGTTTCCTTATTTGAGACCGTTTTCTGTCCACCAGATGATTTTAATTATTAATTTATTTACTATTCTTTTCATAATAGCCAGATTGAGAAGTTTTCATGTGTGTGGTCCCTGAAAAACTATTTCCTCAATAAACAGCAATAATAGCTTTTATTTATTTATTTATTTATTTAATTTTTTTTTTTTTTTTTTTTTTTAAACACAGAAGTTTTCCAACACCAAAATATTTTTCCAGGATGTAAATACATGTACAGTGCAGTTTTAAAAATGCTGTCCAAACCTGCCTGGCACTATGTGAAAAAAGTACCAGACAATAATCCGAAGCACACCAGCATGTCCACCCCTGAATGGCTTTAAAAAAAATAAATAAATAAAATAACAGCAGGGTCTGGACTTTTTTTATTGTGATGCTACGGTGTGACCTTAAACAGGCCATTCGTACTCAAAAACACCCCAATGTGGCTGTATTGGCAATTCTTCCAAAAATAAATAAATAAATAAATAAAGAGTAGGCCAAAATCGGTTATTGCAATACGCTTATTACGCTTATATACGCTTGATTGCAGCTGTTACCACCGCAATGCATTTGTTGAAACCAGTTATGATGTTTAGGGGCAATTACTTTTTCACACAGGGACTAGAAGATTTGGACAGCTTTTTACCCTTAACAAATAAAATCGTTAATTAAAAAATGCATTTTGTGTTTACTCGGATTATCTTTGTATAATGTTAAAAGTTGCTTGTGATCTGAATTATTTGTAAATAATCAATTGTGACAAATATTTACACATTTTTGTATTTTTTTTTCTAATATCAGGAGAGGGCAAAAACAATTTCACAGCACTGTTCTTTCTGTCCTTGCATTGTTACACTGTATGGACTTGTAATAAGAATTGCATGTGCTTTCTGAACATCCCAGGCCAGATTTAGTCCACATTTGTGGTTTGCTTAAAAAAAAAAAAAAACTCCTCTGGAAAGATGTTCCACGATTTTGAATCAAGTTATGTAGCGAATACACCACGCAAATCTCCGCGCAAGTTGTTACTATGGAAACAATAACATGGATGTGAAGGTGGACACTTACGGCAGTCGGACTCGTCTGAGTTGTCCTGACAGTTGGGGTGGCCATCGCAGTGCTGCCATTCCGGGATGCATGAGGGCGGCTTACGGCACAGGAACTGCCCTCTGGAGCAACGGCCAGACGGGTCAGGGGCATGAGTGGGCACAGGCATCTGAGTCACCGAGCTATTAGAGGCTAACACACAAACACACACACACACACACACACACACACACACACACACACACACACACACACACACACACACACACACACACAGAGTAAGCCACAGAAAAAGAACTGCCAAATAAGTTTAGTTGGTAGTGTGTAATGTCACACTTCTACCTGTAGGGCAGCCCACTTCATCACTGCCATCGGGGCAATCAGCATAGCCATCACACACCCAGTTATTCACTATACACGCTCCAGAGCCGCAGTGGAAGCGGTTAGGCGCACACGTTGCAAGGCCCGGGGCAGGCGTATGGGGATAAAGTCCATCTAAAAGAGGCCATACGTACATTATAACCACAGGGCTTTGAATAATTTCACGCTTGTACTCCTGCTTAATACAAAGCGGATCACAGCGGCATAATAGTGTGTCTCCATTTCACTGTTAAAGTGCATGCATGTAGAATTACTAGGTTAATATTTAAGTGTAGTTATGCGGAAGTAGAAGACAGTGAGAGGGAAAGGGACAGACGGACAATTGGACGGCGTACCTGTGCATTGCGCCTCATCCGACCAGTCTCCGCAGTCATTCTCACCATCACACTTCCACCACGTAGGCACACAGCGGCCGTTCTTGCACTCGTACTGGAAGTAATGCGTGCAGCCGGGCTCCTCTGTGGGAGAACCCGCTGAAAGAGAACGGAGAACTCAGAGGTGCAAAACCACACATGCAGACACGTATGAGCAGCATTCGGGGGCGGTTAACAATAAGGGTCGAGCAATTTTGCAGATGAATTGGCACCGAAAGTTGTTCCACACCGAGTTTTTCCGGATTGTGTCCTTTGCGAGGACGGCTTAGAATGTCCGCTGTTATTACGAGAGCGGCCTCAAGGGGCGAATCACTAGCATTTTTACTAACATGCGAGACCGCATGCTGCACAGAGAGCGCTCTTTTATATTTATTACTTTGAGTTTGTGATTAGAATTTATTCGTTGTGTAAGTACATTTATAAATGAATATAATTCTATTTAGCACTGTTTTTGGAACAAAGTTCAGTACTATTTTACACAGTGTTATGTTTGTTTTATTATCCAGTATACATAAAAACCTCTATTTAACAACACGGCGCTTACCGCAGTTTGCTTCGTCCGAGTAGTCACCACAATCGTCCATGCCATCACACTTCCAGTCCAGACTTACGCACATGCCGTTGGTGCACTGGAAGTTGTAGGTGTCACACTTCTTCTCGAATTCGGGATGGGTAGCTGGCGGAGGCACATATACAGGAAGTTGTAATTAATCCAATAGGGATTTCCTAATTTGTTTAATGAATGCAATTAGAATGCAAAATGGACCTAATGTGCACAAAAAACCGTCGGACTCACAGCAGCCGGCGTAAGAGGCGTCCTCATCTGAGCCGTCGGAGCAATGCTTTGTTCCATCACACACCAGCGACTGGAAAAGGCACTGAGCTCGGTTCCGACACACAAACTCCATGTAGCGTGTGCACAAAGGATCTGCCACAACGAACACACAGTGTTTGAGATTTTTACACTCGTCATGACTAGAATTGGCCCTGTAGCTGCTGCTCGCACTTAAATACTAACCGCAGTGCTGCTCGTCGGCGCCCCCTGGGCATTCCTCCACGCCGTTACAGTGCGAGCTGGCAGGCAAGCACGTGCCATTAGAACACAGAAAGCCGTTACAACGATCTCCTTCTGGAGGTGTTGAAAAAGAAAAAAGCACTTCAGAAGGGCAAGTCCGTACAGACTCACATTTTTTTCAAATAGAGGGGAGAAAAAATATTCCGGGTTATTGGGTTTTTCTTGCGTCCCAAGTGGAATAAATTCTTTAAGGAAAAATGCTTAATTTTCCTGATTTTCACGTTTTACGAACACCCACTGTGCTTTGATTATGCCCTTCGGATGTAACCTTTATTTCATCTTTTTTTTTTTTGGTTGAAATGATTCGAATTTCTTGTCACGGTGCAGATATTTTGGACTCGTCGTTATCACTGGCCGTTTGATTAAGCAGCTCATTTGCTGTGACGCCTCATTGATTAAGGGCATCTTTAATTAGCCCTTTTCATCAGTGTTTTTATTAAAGACACGGCTAAATATCATGATCTTATCATGATCTATCCCGCTAATCAAAGTGCCGCTATTCTTTCGCAGGGTGTAATAACAATGCAGTCGCTTTTACGGTCATCGCTGCCGTTGTGTAAAGTTGGTGGGAAATTAATTGGAACCACAAAGTCTGCCTGCCCTTGTCTTTTAATGTACAGTGGTGGGTGGGGTGAGAGGGGGGGGGAGGACATGCGGTCGGGTTTAGTTTCTTATATTCTATAGTGCACTACGAAGGGAGCTTAAGGCCTTTGTTTAAGCACTCGATAGCTCACTTTATAGAGCTCAAGCATCAGTCCCTTTTGTCTTCTTCACCTGATGTGTCAATCTGTGTGTGGGTGCTATAGACCACTGACCACAGTGACTGGGCTCCTCGTCAGAGCCGTCCTGACAGTCATCATCGCCGTCACAAACCCAGCGCTGAGGAATGCAGTGACCTGTGTTACACTGGAAACTGCTGCTCTCGCATGTATGGTGGCCCACTGAGTAAGAGAGAGATCGGAGAAGGGTTTATCATTAAGCAGATGTTATTATAATGTCCCTTCACTCAATCAGGTAGCAGTCAGTGTGTGTGTGTGCGCCCTCACCAGTGCAGTTGGCCTCGTCAGACCAGTCCCGGCAGTCGTTATCGCCGTCACAGCGCCAGGCGTCACGGATACACACTCCTCGCGCGCACATGAACTCCGCAGGACCGCACTGATGCGAGTCTGCAACAAGATTTACGCAGTGACCGTCAATATCACGATCGCATGCCATGGAGACGCACACAACACAAATTCGAGTCAGTGATTCCTATTCAAAATTTTCAGATGCATAATTTCACAATGATTTATTTGTGAAAATAATATACTTTATATTTTAGAGTAGTCAATGTGCGGCTTGTACAACGGTACAGATTTACTGCCATCTGCAAATAACTCGACATGCAGTCATTATTGTCAAAATAGCAACAAAATGCACATGGTGTGTACGTGTGTAGGTGTGCAGGTACCATTCTGAGTTTCCAGTTCTGTCCCGTTTGCAAGCTGACTGTAAATACTCACTGTATTATACCAGTTGTAATATATTTACATATGTGTTGTCGTGTCGTGTCTTTAATTTGAGTTGTACAGATCTAGTGAGCGTTTTTGAAGTTTATCCCGGTGCAGTACGGTACGTATTTTAATATGCCTCCCGTTATTAGATACACCAGCGTTTCAGTTCCATTTTTTTTATCCCTGATTCAACCAAATACACTCACATCCACCCTGTTATTTTAATCACGCTATCCGGCCCTACCCTAGACTGGGGCATAACAGCTGTTAGTGCTCGATGGGTCATGACTGTTTTGGCAGCAAAAGGGGGACCAACACAATATTGGGCAGGTGGTCATAATGTTATGCCTGATCTTTTTTTTTTTTGTTTGTTTTTTTTTGCCTAAATAGAACGTGAAATAAATATTAAATAATGACATAAATGAAATTTGTTTTATTCACACACTGTACACAGGATCTTCAATATTAGTTGTTTTGAAAATATTCAAATGTGTGATTTTAGGAATCCTTTTTAATATAGGCAAATATCATCAAATATTAATGCTTATTGCATCATTTTTAAACAAACGACTTCTAGATGCCAATATTGATTTCGAGCTTAAAAGGTTTTTTATGGGCAGATAATTGTACTTATTTTTACTTGTTTTTCTAGAAAAATAAACTCGTCAAGAGCCTCTGGCCATTTTTCTTAATTGTCATATTCTCAATATCGGTTAAATGACACAAACTTCATCGATTTTTCTCAGTAAGGACATTTAGGAAATTTATATTGTAGCTCACTTTGTATGCAACTGTAATTGTTTGGTTATAATTAACTGCTTATAAGGCAGCACATAGAGAACAAAGATCAATAGATCAAAAATGAATAGAACAATGATTAAACTGACTAGAACTACCCATCCAGCCAATCAGAATTGAGTATACAGAGTGTATACATGTAAAATAATAATAATAACCATATCACAATATTTTAAAATAAATATCATGTATCATTTCGGAGAAAATAATTATTACAGCACAATATCAGTAGAATGAAAATGTAGCTCAGACACACACACACACACACACACACACACACACACACACACACACACACGCTTACCGCAATGCTCCTCGACACTGTTGTCACCACACACACACACACGCGCTTACCGCAATGCTCCTCGTCACTGTTGTCACCACAATCGTCCTCGTGATCACACTTGAAAGCCAAAGGGATGCATGAGCCAGAAGCTACGCAGCGGAACTGCACAGACGGATCACAAGAGGTGGTGGCTGCGGATGGAACAAGGGAGAGAGAGAGAGATTGAAGGAGAGCGATAACAGTGAATCTCAGGAAACAGAGAAGCAGACGGACAGCTCTATCTGAACAGTAGGCGGGCAGAGCCAAGGCTGCTGTCACTCACGGCACTCCTGCTCGTCACTCATATCTCCACAGTCGTTGTCGCTGTCGCACTTCCAGATGCTGCTGATGCACTTGCCGTTCGAGCATCGGTACTGGTTCGGCAAACAAGTGTGTTCTATTGAGCAGAGAGGAAAAGAGACCGGTTGAAGATATGGTTGTGTGGCCTGCTATAGATCTGCACCACAGGCCTCTTCATCCTACATCAGTACCTGCCTTTACTAACAATCTTGTGGCTGAACGAGCACAAATCTCCACAACCACTCTCCGAAACCTAGTGAAACGTCTTGAGACTATGGAATGCGATGTACAAAAAGTTCATAGAAAACTTATAGTCAGGTGCCCGCGAACGTTTGTCCATATACACGAAACCATATTTCCAATTTTTTTCCCTCTACGACGTCTCTCAAAGCTTTTGAACGCAAATCAGCACCCGTAGGTTTGTAGATCAAAAGCCAATTTCCTCCAGAGGAGACACTCCACCAGTGGACCATCACAATAACTCTGCAGACCTTTTCATTTTACACGCCTGCTGCTCTCGCATGGAGAATTCCTTTCAGTTTTCATTCACTGGTTCAATAAATGTCTGTACTGAGACTATTTATTTTAAACACTGCACTGCTGCTATGGAGCTCATTAATCCTGCATCCTCGGACTTTCAACTAGTTCGACATCTGGTCCTTTTACTCTGCGTTTAATATTTCGGTTCTCTATTTTACTGTCGAACACAGACAGGAAATAAGTAGTAAGATTAAAAGTAAGTCATTTTTCCTCTTTTTTCTAGCAGTTACATTCATTACATTGGAATGATATTACATTAGAAACCAATCAATCAACAATCTACAACCTTCTCCTCGTATCCTTGTGGAAATGTGATGCGTGTGTATTAGGGATGGTAAAATTCACCAATTCGCATCGGTGCATCAGAGTAAAAGTTAACAATGTGATGCATCGAAAAAAAAAAAAAAGTTGTATATCAGATTCAATTCGCATTTTGGATCGCGATGCATCCTTTTTAACATATTATCCTTCGATTATATATAAAGTATAACACCCATGCGTACCAGAATCTTTCTGTACAGGGCTTCCCGTTTGGTACACACATAAGCTGAATGCAATCCTTTATACATGCGGAACATAGTTACAATCTGAGTTTCATCAGGAACGTATTAAGTGGCGGACCGCACGTTTGTTTAGTCTCCGCCTAGCATTTTGAGCGGTTTCTTTTTTCTTTTTGAACTTAAAAGCATACACACAACAATGGCGTATAAAAAACAAATAAAAAAAACACTACAGTTAGCGCAGTGTCACTGTGGCTACTCACTCCGTACAGGAATCAATAGCGCTAGTGCTGTGGACTCAAGATTCTTTATTTGTCACATAGTTATATGCAGGATACAATTTGCAGTGTAATGAAAAGTAAAAAAAAAAAAAAAAACTGAAAATTCTCCAATCCATAACGCTAGACACTTCCTGGTTAGCCAATAATGCTAGCGATATCGATTCTTTAGCTTGTTATGTTCAGCTTCAGAAGACATTTGTTAAAGTATGCTAAAAACAAGTAGAACAGTTAAGTAGATCATATCTTTGGAGAATAACATTTTATATGTAAAACACACACACACACACACACATAAACCTGTATTGCCCAATTAGGATCTAACAAATGTAAACCAATTAAATTTTTCCTTTTATTTAATCGATTTCATTTGTGCCGATTTATTTGATTACTCATCCTAATCAATATAATCAAAAGTCTATTGCATTTTATTCATTCTGTTTTATTTGTATGAAATATAAAATATTTTATTTACAAAGCATTTTCTTTCTAATTGAATGAACCATGACAAATAATATGTTTACAAGCTAAACTGTTTTTCAAGCGCAGTTATGGAGATGCACATCCCTAGAGTGTGTACGTTTCTCACCTGTCTTCACACACGTGTTGTTGTGGAGCTGGTAGCCACTCGGACACTGACACTGGAGTTGTCCTGAGGGCAGTTTGGTGGTGGCTACTCCGTCTGGACACACACAGCTATGTTTGTGGCCCGGCTGGGGCAAACAGAGCAGTGTACACGGCTGATCGGCGCACGCGTTATGGCCTGCAGATGACACGAACAGAACAAGAGCTTCTAAAATATGTAGTGAATAAGTATGGCTTTGACATGGAAAGTGAAGCAGTGCTGATCTAGAGGCTGACCTCTGGCCTTGCCCTTGTAGAAGATTTTAAGGTCCATGACGCCGGTCAGCCTTCCGACGAGGAGCTCGCCGTTTGATGAACCTGATTTAGGTGCCTTGAAGATGCCCATTCTTGACCAGTCATCCCAATAGAGGTCATTCTGAAAAGTAAAAGGAAATCTAG
Organism: Silurus glanis; assembly: GCA_014706435.1. Taxonomy (NCBI): domain Eukaryota; kingdom Metazoa; phylum Chordata; class Actinopteri; order Siluriformes; family Siluridae; genus Silurus; species Silurus glanis. The sequence goes on from JAAIIK010000187.1 coordinate 263,346, forward strand.
TACTGCTGCATTCACAAGAATTGATTTTATCCTAATCATCTTTTTCATAATCATCATCATGGTTTTTTTTTTTTAAATAGAAAACACTTTCATGCGCATTCATTACACCAACATTAACAGGTTCCTTGTACATATGTGTAACCAAATAACTCGTCCATTCGTCAGGCAAAACATTATCACATTATAACATTATGACAGGTGAAATGAATAACACTGATTATCTCTTCATCATGGCACCTTGTTAATGAGTGCGATATATTTGGCAGCAAGTGAACATTTTGTCCTCAAAGTTGACGTGTTAGAAGCAGGAAAAATGGGCAAGCGTTAGGATTTGAGTGAGTTTGACAAGAGCCAAATTGACTAGTCGACTGGGTCTGAGCGTCTCCAAAACGGCAGCTCTTGTGGGGTGTTTCCCGTTCTGCAGTGGTCAGCATCTATCGAAAGTGGTCCAAAGAACGGAGGTTGGCCCGTGTGGTCCGATCCAACAGACTGTAGCTCGAATAGAAGTTAATGCCGTTAGTGATTGAATGGTCAGGACTGCTTTGGCAGCAAAAGGGGGACCAACACAATATTAGGCAGGTGGTCATAATCTAATGCCTGGTCTTTACCTTAAATACAGCTATAGCGTAGGGATGCGGCAGGCCCTCCATGAGCACCGTGCGCTGCCCCCCGGTGAAGTCGGCTCTCTCAATGCGGTCTCCGTATGCTTCGGTCCAGTAAAGCCAGTGCTCGTCCGCCGTGATACCGTTGGGCCAGCGCACACCGTCAGACACGATGCGGGACACGTTGGAGCCGTCCATCCAGCTGCGGTACACTCCAGCCGCTCTGTCCCCCCAATCCGTCCAGAACATGAGGCTGACAGACACGTATTAGAGTATTAAAACGCCGCACACTGTGAAAACTTTTAAAAAAACATTAAAAGCCAGATTTGGTCAAATTCTTACCAGAACAACTACAGCCACTATGTATTTAGTCCTACATGCTACATTCTTTGAATGCCACAAGAAAAACTCCAACCTGAATGTCCCCTAAACATTTTGGATGGATGTATCTGTAATCTTCAATGGCGTCCAGGATTTTTTTTTTGTAACACAATAAGAAAACTGGATTATTTCGTTTGTTTAACGGGTCACTTTTTAAATATTGTACAAGACCCCTAAATTACCCATGATGCAGTTTGACTACCTGCTGATAGTGGCACCAGTGGAAATTCATCTCGATCCAAAATGACTCTACCGTTTTTACTTTCTACACTATATAAGCAAAAGTATTGGGACACCTGTCTTCTCCATCCATATGTTGTTCTTCACCGAACCGTTTCCACAATGTCAGAGGTACGCAATAGTATTGGATGAATTGGAACGCTGACTGCAACTCGGGCCTCCTCACAATACATCAGTCCCTGATTTTACTAGCATCTATAGCTGATTTTACTTGTAGCTGAATGAGCACTAATCCAAAATTTAGAGGAACATCTCGCCAGAGGTAAAACAGCAAATTGGGACTAAATGTGGAATGGGATGTTCAAAAAGCACATACAAATCTTATGGTCAGGTGTCCGCTAACTTTTTGCCCATATAGTGAAAGTCGGATTTCTCACTCATATGACATCAAAAACAAAATGAGCTGAAAAACAGCGTGTTCAGGAAGCTACATAGAAAAGAATACCAGCAGAATACCATTCTAAAAGCGACAAAATGGAGAAGTCCAGAAATTCCCATACCTCTCTCCAGGAATCAGGGCCAGTGCTCGAGGATGCTCCAATATGGAGGAGTTGACGAGGGTGTGTCTTAGATCCCCGTCAGGGTTCGAGACCTAAACAAGACAAACCAGTGAGTGATTCACTATTGTACCCAATATATCAAAAGTATTATGAAATAAAAAGATTTTTAAAAAGGGCTTTTTTTTTTTTTACCTCTATCTTCTGAGACCCTGCATCCACCCAGTAGAGAAGACGACTGACAGGTTCAAATGTCAGAGCCTCAACGTTCTGCAGGCCTTTCCGAATGACCACTTCCTGGCCAGAACTGCCGTTCAAACACAGCCTCTACAGATTCACAGGGAGACGGAGTGTCAAGTCAAGTTTATTTCTATAGCGCTTTTCACAACAGACACAGCAGCTTTACAGAATTGAACAGTTAAGGTGAACGATGTGTATTTATCCCTGTTGAGTAGCCATGGTGACTGTGGCAAGGAAAAACTCCCTTAGATGTTATGAGGAAGAAACCTTGAGAGGAACCAGACTCAAAAGGGGAACCCATTCCTCATTTGGGTGACATCAAGAGTGTGATTATAAATCTTTAAACAATACAGAACACTGGAGAGTGTACACTAGGAGTGTATACTATGGCTGACAATCTCTTCCCTCCATTCCGTTCATGCGCATGCATGCAAAATTCAATGAAATGAATTAAACTGATTATCTTAATAAAAATAGCCCCTGTCAAGATATTATGCTCCCCAAGTTGATGTGCTGAATGACAATGTGAAATATCTGCATTTGGGAAAAAAAATACATCATAAAAAAAACATCAATTCTTAACAGTCCCTGAGGACATTCGCTTTTAATCGCAGTACAATACAGAACTGCTACAAGTGCTAGTACCTGTATGGTGTCAAGTGAAATGTCAGCCCAGTAGAGGCAGTTCCTCTCGTAGTCGAAGTCCAGAGCCACAGCCTCACGGAGGCCAGAAAGCGGCAGGGGCTGGTCCACACCTGTAGCCAGGTCGTAGCGGTGGATAGAGTTCCTCACGGCGTATAGGATGAATTCGTTACTCTCTACACACAAAAACACATCAGGAAGAATCAGTGAAAACGGTGAATAGATAATCAAAGATTTAAGTGCATTTTGTCAGCCATGTGAGTTTCCACAGACCTTTACCAAAATTTGCGGATTTTGGACGCACTCCCGCAGCCCCATGGTACCTTAGAGAATTAATCTAGACATTATGTCTCTTTAATACAATAATTTGTTTAGCCAATGATACGATACGCTAAAGACATACGGTATCTCACAAAAGTGAGTACACCCCTTACATTTGAAAGGTGTACTCATTTTTGTCAGATACTGTAAAGCAGCTACCGATGAGATGCGATATGATTCACCCCTATTACGATGCAGTGCGATCCGATTTCGAGTCGATTCAACACGAAGCGAATCAAAGCAATACTATGCAACAGAAAAAATACTACAGAAAGTTCGCTTTTTTTTCTTCAGTTCAGACAGACAGCAAATCATAAATTTACTTAAGTGCCTTCTGACTTCTAACGTATGGCCCTTTCACAAACACGCCTTTGTAGTTTTCTTCTTCTTCTTTCGGCTTCTCCCATTAGGGGTCGCCACATCCGATCATCATTCTCCATACTACTCTGTCCTCTACATCTGCCTCTTTCAAACCAACTACCTGCATGTCTTCCCTCACCACATCCATGAACCTCCTCATTAGTCTTCCTCTTTTCCTCCTTTCTAGCGTTTCCATCCTCAGCAGTCTCCTACCGATATACCCCATGTCCCTCCTCTGCACATGTCCAAACCATCTCAATCACGCCTCTCTCACTTTGTCCCCAAAACGTCCTACATGCACTGTCCCTCTAATAAACTCATTTCTAATACTGTCCATCCACATCACTAACAACGAAAACCTCAACATCTTCAGCTCTGCTACCTCCAGCTCCATCTCCTGTCTTTTACTCAATGCCACTGTCTCTAAACCATACAACATCGCAGGTCTCACCACAGTCCTATAAACTTTCCCTTTCACTCTTGAAGATACCCTTCTATCACAAATCACTCCTGTCACTCTTCTCCACCCACTCCACCCTGCCTGCACTCTTTTCTTCACTTCTCTAACACACTCTCCATTACTTTGCACTGTTGACCCCAGGTACCTAAACTCATCCATCTTCACCACCTCTTCTCCCTGCAACCGCACCACTCCACTGCCCTCCCTCTCATTCACACACATGTACTCTGTCTTACTCCTACTGACTTTCATCCCCCTTCTCTCCAGGCTCTTCTCACCCTGCTCCCTACTCTCACCACAAATAACAATATCATCCGCAAGCATTATAGCCCATGGAGACTCCTGTCTGACCTCGTCCGTCAACCTGTCCATCACCACTGCAAACAGGAAAGGGCTCAGAGCCGATCCTTGATGCAGTCCAACCTCCACCTTGAACCAGTCTGTCGTTCCTACTGCACACTTCACTGCTGTCACACTGTCGTCACACATGTCCATGCAAAAAAGTTTGTTTATGCTGATGCACTGATGTGAATCGGTGAATCTTATCATCCCTACAATCCAAACATACAACAATCAGACAAAAGGTTGTTGATGCCTGACCATAAGATTCATATGTGCTTTTTTGAAAAACCCATTCCACATTTAGTCCCCATTTGCTGGTATTATAACCTCCACTCATCTAGGAAGATGTTTCACTAGATTTTGGAATGTGCTTATGGAGAGTTGTGCTCATTCAGCAACAAGGGCTTTAGTTAAGTCAGGTACTGGTGTAGGATGAGGAGGCCTGGGGTTCAATCAGCCTTTACAACTCATCCCAAAGGTATTCAACAGACCACTCAAGCTTCTCCACTCCAACATATGCAAACCATATCTTCATGAGGCTCACAGGGGCATCTTCATGCTGGAGCAGGTCTGGGTCTCATAGTTCAAGAGACATACTTGAAGCACAAATGGCTGGTGTCTGAATACTTTTGTGGATACATTCGAGGTCAGGAGTTTCAATATGCCGTGCAGAATGTTGTCAACAATTTCAATCAAATGAAAGGAACTGGGAAAAAAAAGCTTTTTTCACATAGCTTGAATCAGCTATTTCACACAGTGGAACATTATGAGGGTTTCCAGCTCGAACTGCATATTTCACCGATTTCAATCAGTCTGTCTGAGATTGCAAACATTCCCAGATGCTCAAAAATACGACACGACAAATTAAGACCCATTGCGGGGGGCGTATTTTTCACAAGCCGATCAGCGTAGACTTTGCCCTACATTGCCCTTCAGAAGCCACATCAAATATCTAGACGTTTCCAAGAGGGATACGGTTTACGCCGATTATCCTGTTCAAAAGTTTATAGCCCCCCATAGAATTTACCGCTTTCCGACAAACAAGGCTCATGAACAAGTCTCACAAAAAGATGGTGTTAAAAATCCAGTGTATGCAAATAAATAAACAAAATCTAAAAATCCTTTTTTTTTTTTTACAATCCATCCAATTATTTTTTCTTATTTTTTCTTATCTAATTATTTATACTTGTGTAAACCCTTCACCTCAGCTGTAGCACTGGTTTTGACGAAAAAAGCTTCAAATACAGCAACCTTAAAAGCCAAACCATTATCAGAATGTTCCCAAAAACTATGAGCAGGGCTTTAGTTCTGAAGAAAAAGCATTAATTATGATCAAATTCCAGAAATGGACCGACCACAAAAAAAAGGGAACGACTAACCAAACAAGCGAGGATAGACTGTATACCAGCGATGCATGATATTTTGAGAATCAGAACCAGTTTGAGGAAACATCATGAACGTTTTCGAACCATACGAGGTGGTTTCGAAAAAAGCTTTGAGACTAGTTTTGTAACACGCCAACAGAGGGCAGCACAAGACCGCACACGCAGTCACAGGGAGCACCGACCTTTATAAGTCATTCATTTTTCATTCATTCATTTTCTCCCGCTTATCCGTAATTCGGGTCGCGGGGGCAGCAGTCTAAGCAGGCCCCCGCCTTCGACTGCTGCCCAATCCTCACAGCACCGTCCCTTACGGTCCCTCCTGCAGGTGGTGAGCCCACGGGAAGGCGGCCCCACGTCACGGACCTTGATATTTCCCTCGTAAGGGACCCCCGGAGCATAGAGGGTTAAGGGCCTTGCTCAAGGGCCCAAGAGTGGCAGCTTGGCGATACCGGGGCTTGAACCCCCGACCTTCCGATCGGCAACCCAGCGCCTTAACCGCTGGAGCCACCACTCCCCCACCTTTATAAGTCACTAAACCAAAAGATAGGTCCTGTGTACATTGAGAGCCGTGCAACTGGTGCTATTCGGACCATGTGCGGCCTCTTTCTGAAGATGAAAATCCAGCTCTAAGGTCGCACCAATCGCAGAAAGCGCTTGACATGCTTTGAAAAGAAGATTTCCAAGAACACATTCCAAAAGTGGCAGGAATGCTGGGATCGCTGTATTGCTACTTTTTAATGCCACCTCGTATGCCGCTATCCAGAACCTTATTGGTTGACTTAAAGATCTTGCTCAAGAGAGACTTAAGGGGCTGTTTGGCAGTGCTGGTGTTTAAAATTATAATTTGAAATCAGGGGTCTTACATCTTGACTGCTGAGCTACTAATTTAAAGCTACATGAACAAGTTTGTTAGATGAAAATAAATCGAAAATAATACAAATCAACCAATTAGTTTCTGTCAGTCTGAACAAATGAATGTCACATATACAGTAATACATCGGAATTCGTTCCAGAACTCGTAACGGTTTTTGAAACCGAGTACTGAAAAAGTTTTTATTTAGTACTGTGCTGTATAAAAAAATAAACAAAATGCATAAACAAGGCACTCTATGGCACTGTTCACGAGCTAACATGAGACTCTTCGTGCATCTGCTTGACGGCGAGAGTGAAGCTCTCACGAGTCGTGTCGAGTTCCGTAGCTGAAACAGTGCTGAAACATTTTTTTTGCTGTTGTCATAACGTGACAAGTACCGAATATAACGAGTTCCCAGAGCAGACGAGTACCGATGTATTACTGTATTAACTAGCTAATAAGCTCACGGTACAATCATGAACAATGGCTGAAAGACTGAGAGACTTCCTCTAATCTTGGCGCCCACTGTAGCTTCCTGAACCTGAATGACAGGAATGGACTCCATTGGGATCTTCTGCTGTTGCAGGATATTCATCTCAATGCTTGTGTTGTGAGATGCTTTTCGGCTTGGCATGTTTGTAAAAAAGTGGTTCTTTGAGTTACTGTGGCATTCCTGTCAGCTCAAATCATGACCTGCATCTGCACGGCTTTAAAAGTTGTACCACTGCTGCATGATTAAAAAACTGCAAGAATGAGCTGGTGAACATGTAAATAATAGCGGCTGCTGAATGTATTCGTTGTCCACCCCTGAAAACAATACAGTAGTATAGCAGTGATACAGCAGTACGTCTGATTTCCCTGAATGTTGCCATAAACAAGGCAATAACTCTGGGAGTAACTGTTATCTAATAGTAATAACAGTTGCAGGCGGTAGGTTCTGACCTCCAACAGGACACGGGAGCATCTCTCCATCCAGCCGGGCCTCGACATCCCCACCGGTGCAGCTATCACCAGGCACTTTTCTATACCTGTACCAAGCAAAAACAACACAAAAACACATTTTTACAAGGTTGTGCACTAGGTGGTGCTACTGCTACAAGTCCATAAACTCGTATTATTGCTCTTAACATCTTTATCTCACCCTTTGCTGCGGCGGTAAGTCGTGCCAACCGGGCAGGGCACAGGAGAGGCGTACAAGTTGCCTGAAAACTCCGGATCGGGAGCACACACTTGCAGAGAGAGGTCCTCGCTGAGCTTGAATCCGTAATCACTGCGAGAGAACAAGAACGGACTTAGACGAGCAAGTACTGTCGTTTATCATGGCGGCTAATCTCTGAGGCAATTTGGAAGAATTCATCTGGCGTTCCTCAGGCAATGAAACCGCACAGGCTGAGATTTAGTGACCGTGTGACACGGTGATTTAGTGAACATGGAACGAAGGCCAACGGGAGAGGTGTGTGTGCCAAACCTATAACCTGAACCTCTCGCTCACTCTGCGGTGTTCAAGGTTAAGAATGACTTTCAATTCTGCATTTTCACTGAAGCGTTCTATTCTTTTTTTAATCTCATGCAAAAGGAAATCTGGATGTCTTCTAGTGACCTCAAAAACCATTTGTCCCCCTTCTGGCTCTTGCAGATTTGTACCACTTCTCACAAACAACAAGCACGAGCATGCACACGATACTGTTTTTGTTTTTTGTTTTTTTTTAACAATCAATTAATTAAAGACAAATAGTTTCAACTAAACATCAAACAAGACAAAAAAAGAAACCAACACAGCAACCATAAACAAAAAAATTAAGACAAAGACTGTGGATAGCAACTAAAACCACGGGACAACGAATGTGACACAGAGTGTAGTGAAAGATGAGATTATATCCACGATGCTAATTGACTGTAAACATGAATCTGCTTTGGACAGTCATGTGAGTGATTGGACCAGTGCTGCACAGTGGCTGATGCGTTCCGTGTTTCAGGGCCATAATTGAGACAAAAAGTCTCTCCATACACTATATTGCCAAAAGTATTGGGTCACCAGACCTTTCCAGCTATGTGTGGTTCTTTTCCAAACTGTTACCACAAAGCTGGAGGCTCTCGATTCTCCAGGACGTCTTAAGATTCACTTTAATAAAATTTTGCATTCACTTGAACTTGGAAACCCAAAACTGTTCCAGCATGGCAATGCCGCTGTGCACAAAGTGAGCTCATTGAAGATCTGGTTTACATGTTTTGGAGAGGAAGATCTTGAGTGGTCTGCTATAAAGCTATAAACTCATCCCTACTGAACACCTTTGGGATGAATTGAAACGATGACAGCAACCCAGCTCTCCTCACCTACATCAGTTCCTGCCTTTCATAATACCCTTTTTGGCTGATAAACACAAATATCTATAAGCACACTCAAAAATCTAGTGGACCATCTTCCCAGAAGAGTGGAGGGAATTATAAGAGCAAATTGGGACCAAATGTGGAATGCAATACTCAAAATCACATACCATATTTATGCACAGGTGACCCAATACCTTTGGCAATACAGTGTAGCTCATACTAGTACTCGAATATTGGCTGTTTGTACTAGTCAAGCTAAAAGAAAAGCTTTAAAATACAATAGAAAAGCATGTTTTAATGCTTCAGTGGCTATGCGATAAATTGACAGGAGCACACATTTTGCTCTCTACCAAAAAAAAATGCCAAAGAAAAACTTCTGGTCAACTGAAAAGTAAATGGATTTTATGGATCAAGACAATAATCCCAAGCAGAAGAGCTTTAAAAGGCTCAAAAGAAACAATCAGGGTTTTTAAAATAAGGCCTAAGTCCTGACTTAAACTCCAGAGATGCTGTGGCTGTGACCTTAATAGGCAGTTCATGCCCGAAAGCCTTCCAATGTCCCGAATGAAAGCAATTCTCTATAGAAGAGTGGACCACAATTCCTCCAATTCAATGTGAAAGACCTTTGGGTCAATGTGACCTTTGGTTGCAGTAGTTGCTTCTAGTTTATTGAGCAATGACTTATATAAGCTATATACACTATATTGCTAAAAGTTTGCAGACACCTGTTATGTGCTTTTTTGAGTATTGCATTCCAAATTCAATTTCCTCTTATAATTCCCTCCACTCTTCTGGGAAGATGTTCCTTTAGATTTTGGAGTGTGCTTGTGGAGGTTTGTGCTTATTCAGCCACAAGGGTGTTAGTAAATTTAGAAACTGATGTAGGTGAGGTGAAGAGGCCTGGGGTGCAGTCAGCGTTCACATTTATCCCAAAGGTGTTCATTAAGGTTGAGGTCAGAGCTCTATAGCAGAAGATCTTCTATTTCAACCGATATCTTCACGGAGCTGGCTTTGTGCACAGGGGCATTGTCATGCTGGAACAGGTTTTGGGGGATCCAATGGAGGATCCAGTAGAGGATCCAATGGAGGATCCAGTAGAGGATCCAATGGAGGATCCAGTGAGGGATCCAGTGGAATATCCAATGGATCCAGTGGAATATCCAATGGATCCAGTGGAATATCCAATAGAACCATTGAAGGATTATGGGGAATGTGAGAGAGGTGGGGTTATGGGTGACGTGATGACAGTAATTAGAAGCTGAATCCAAATTGTGGATTAAACAAAAATAAAACATATCTAAAAAAAAAAAAAAAAAAAAAAAAAAAAAAAAAAAAAAGGTCTAAACCCTCAAGAACCCAATTCGGTGGGCTTAGAATAACATTAGAATCTTTGATTAAGCAAAGAATCTTGTGATAAAGATAATAGAAACATTATAGCCGTAATATATCATAGTACTTTGGACACTTAAGTACATTTGAAGACAAATACCTTTGTACTTTTATTCAAGTGAAATACTTTTACTGGAGTAGTATTTTACCTACTGTATCTTTACTTTAACTCAAGCACATGCTTTGTGTACCTCGTCCACTGCTGGGAAAGAAGCACATATGGCTTATTTTTCAACAAATCAAATGTGTTTCTTTGCCTTATATAACATTTTATATGAGGATATGAACCCTTTAATGTAACAAATACAAAATAATACAAAATAGAAAAACATAGTGGGGGTAACGCTCGTATTAACGTTTATAAAGCACATTACCATTCGTAGTCCTGACGCGTGCAGGAGCAGTTGGACAGACTGACAGGACGATCAAAGTCCTCGCCGTTGAAGCAGGTTGCGTGTGGCGAACGCCGCTTGAAGAGCAATTCGCGGCCCAGAACACAGCCATTTCCTCTCTCATCAGAAGGCGACCAGGGCTTATAGTCGCCCTCAGCGCACGGAACTCCTTTATATAAAACAAACATTTTTTTAACCACAAAATTGTGTACTGCAAAAAGAAAAAACTGGAGAAAATAGTATTAATTATATGAGCTAGGGGTGTACTTACTTACTATCTATCTATCTATCTATCTATCTATCTATCTATCTATCTATCTATCTATCTATCTATCTATCTA
>JAAIIK010000187.1:287100-319168 GCA_014706435.1 Silurus glanis
AAGAAAGAAAGAAAGAAAGAAAGAAAGAAAGAAAGAAAGAAAGAAAATATTGGAAGTTGGAAGGAAGGAAAGAAAGAAGGAAAGAAGAAAAGAAAGAAAGAAAGAAAGAAAGAAAGAAAGAAAGAAAGAAAGAAAGAAAGAAAGAAAGAAAGAGGTGCTCTATACTCGTCACATGAATTTAACAGCACGGTGAAATTCTTTCTGCGTAAATCTCAGTGGTGTTGGGAAGAGCGGCGGGTCGGCCATGTTACCTTTCGATCAGTAACTCCAGAGTCAGAATCAAAAGCTATAATCAAAAAAACTAAATCTACATTCGTAGACTCGTGTTGATGGAATCACAACATCAGTTGTCAAGTCTACACCGGGTTTTACGGCATCATCCCGGATTAGCAGCCCTTAGCTTTCAATCCGCACAAGATGGTAGTCAAAGCCTGAGCCAAAACAACACAAGAGAGAGATTTTCTCTCCCAAGTGCTGGGCATAGAGAACGCCATGAGCTGGACAGCCTGTGAACTGATCTGCCCGGCATTAATGAATTTCCCCTGATGAGGCGGAAAAGCACTTCTTGTTCTCCGGGGTAAAACAGAGCATGCAGTGTCATCTCTCTCTCTCTCTCTCTCTCTCTCTCTCTCTCTCGAAGACCCTCCTGTCACGGCCCAAGCATCTATCAGCCTGATTTATCTGCCTGTTAATGGCCGTCTCCGGGAACAGACTGCAGTGGTGTCACAGGCAGCCAATGCACAATCTGGCTTTAGAGAGCTGGGAAGGACTAGAAAAGAAAAAAAAAAAGGTTTTGGAACGGGCCGGCGGTTGCTGAGAGAGCATGAAGAGAAAGAGTCCGGCAGCGTGGTAACAACAGCTTTATGTGACAAAAGAGGACAAGCTGGAATTGAACCTGCAAAACTGACACGACTGTACAGAGCCCAGGGACTGGAGCAAAACCAGATACGGTGTTCCTTTAGCTGTTTGGTTTGGGTTTTTTTTTTTTTCTGTCCGGTTCACGAATCGTATTCTAATAATGATCCAAATAGGGACTCATGGACAAGGTCTATTATCGTTTACTTGACAAAATGCTGTTTAGACCCTTTCTTGGTGGTGAGCCGGCCCCCGGAGAACTTCCTCAACTCTAATACCTCGACAGGGCCATGTAACATACGCGGGTGTGGTCCAAGAAGTCTGAGAAGTGATCTCTACAAGCATAATTTCGCTTCGGGATTCCAACCCGTCTGCCAGCATGAATGGAGCTGATTCTTGCGGACTTGCGGCATTTCTGGCTCCTAGAGGCACTTTTCCTTTATTGTGCGAGGGGCTTTTATGTCGGAAAACAAGAGCCTTACTGTGCTGGCAAGCACTGTGGACTGGATAGACCTGACTCACGAGCAGGAGTTTAGGCCTGGAGATTTCTGCAGCTTGATTAGGTTGTGTGAAAGTTTAAGTGTGTGTGGTGTGTGTGGTTTGTGTGGTGTGACCCACCCCCCCAGCTCAATTAACAATCTGGTGTCCCAATGTAGCTGCCCTGGTAACAATCGATAATAATAGCGTGGTACATAAAGTACATTCGGAAGTGCAAAATGAATACTTCAAATCAGGATTTTTTTTCTTTCTTGGATAAAAGGAAAAAGTGGGACATTGAGAACAAAAGAAAAAAGATTTTTGTGAAGAAAGGGCGAAGGTTTTTGTATCGTTTTTAATGAATCCTTTATGCTTCTTAGTACCAAAAGGACCTTGTGATATTCTTTATGGTAATCCTATTAGGAGGCCTAGGACTACTGAGAGTGTGAGATATGGATAGTCTCTTTTTTTTTTTTGTGTGTGTGTGTGTGTGTGTGTGTGTGTGTGTGTGTGTGTGTGTGTGTGTGTTTCTCTTTCTATATTGCTCACTCTGACTGGTTAGTGACCCCCAGTCATGACTGACTACTCCTGACTCTAAAGACAGACATTCTCTCAGCGTTCGTCTGAAGACAATCGTCCAGACGACGTGCGCCAGGCTGCTTGTGTGTTCGTCTGCAAGTCCAAATGATTGTGTTTAAACACTGACACAGAGCAATGATCATTTTGGCAAATCCGTCAGGGTACGGAGGAAAATAAATCGAAACTATGGACGGATTACGAATGAAGAAACTCATAAGGAGATCGCTGTAACGTGTTCATAGGTGATATTTAGCAGTGGTATGCTAATTAGTTAATTACCTTACAGAGAAGCCCATCTTTTCTTCCTTCTTTGAGACCTACAACGCAGTCCTACGAATCAATGGCTACGAATAGAACCGAGGCTTCCAAAGAATTGCACAACAGGCTCTGGTTATGAAACCTCCCATTTGTGTATACTGTATGTGCGTAGTAACTTCTTGGCACAATCGCTACCGAGTGTAGCGCTGACAACATGACCATATGGTCGCACGAGTTAGTGGAACACGGGTAAGTGGTGCATGAGCGGTTAAAGATGCCCCGGGGAGAGCGGACCGCGCGTTCGGTTCTGCCGGGCTGAATAATCGACGCCTTGTCCGCTCTTTTCACCAGCTCGTACGCGACATGCCGTTAGATACGGTGGTTCAGTTACAGCCTGTAATATCAGAGACCACAATAAGTCACCTAGTAGTGCTAATCTCTGCTCGATCCGATCCACCGGCGGTGTCGCGTCCGACAGACGAGTGTCGAGGTTTATTTTAACAGGCCAAACATTTACTGTGGACCACACTTGGTTAAGAGCCAGTGTACACACAGGCATGAGCAATCACTAAAATTTGGGGGAATAAACAAAACCCTTACAGGCTGGAATCCAGCAAAGGATAATAAACCCACTCGTTTTTTTTCCTCTTGGTTTTTTCTTCCCTTTTTCATTTTAAAAAGTTCGAAACACAACAATGAGCAATTGTTTAATTCCCAAGTGCTCTGCAGCAGTTTTCTTGGATAGATGTCAGTTTCACTTTCACAAAAAGCTGCAATGGAAAGAGGCAGCCAAGAAAATGTTCGAAAAGCCTTTTGCGATGGGCAAAGTGCATTTTTCACAGAACGTGGCCTTCTCAGAAGAGGCGCTCAACACAAGACGCTCCATTTAGCTGCATGCAACTGCTGAATCTAACCATAGAATCACTGCGAAAGTGCAAAAGCTGGTCGCGGTTGCTAAGATTTGCCGCTGCCGGTCTTTATTTTTACAACGTGCTATCCACCAAGTCAAGTGAAGAACAATTTCACAGCCCTTCTCCAAAAGTTTTGGAATAGCAATGCTGTTGATGAATAAAATCAAGTCAAGAAGGTTTTAGTCATTACCACCATAAATAGCTGACGCAGTACACAGTGAAAGGAGACAACGTTCCTCCAGAACCCTGGTGCTACAATAAACAACATAGAGCTACATACCCCAGAACCCAGAGTTAAGGTCTAAAGTGCATCGTGTGAGACACTGCAAAACAGCGTAGGGCAGATACACCAAACAAAATCGGGCCGAGCAGTAAACCTATTTTATAACATGTTATACAGTAATGTGCAAAAGAGAACTGTATACAAGAGTGTACTTGTAAACATAAACACAATGCAAAAACAGCAAGAGCAGCAGTCGAGAGGTGCAAAACAGCATGTAAACAGTATAATATGATCAAATATAAATATAATATGGGTGGTGGAATGGATTGAGATGAGTGTGTTGAGTTCAGGTTGTACAGTTCAGTAACACACAGTTGAGTGAGTGTGTGCATGTGTGTGTGTTTGTACAGTCTACTTCTGTGTGTTGTGGAGCCTGATGGCTTGAAGGAAAAAACAGCTGGATGTGAGGCCCGAATGCTTCTGAACCTCTTTCCTGATAGTAATAAATGTGATATTCGGTTACATTTCCTTATAATTGCTCAACTTTGCTTGGCAACTTTTAAATGTTGCTCATTGCCCAGGTGTGATGCGTTAGATTGTCTGAAGTTCGCCTCTAGGTCTGAGCTAAAAGGTTTCATTTGTTTAAAAAAAGATAAACCTAAATGAAGACCAGAGAGCTCTCTGTGGAATAAGAGCAAGCCATTTTGATGCTGAGAAAAGAGAAAATTGAACAGAACATCTAACAGGTCAGCCAAAAAAAAAAAAAACAACACCAGCTGATGACAGAAACATTGTGAGAGCAGCAAAGAGCCATGTCTATTCAGGTAGACCTGCATATAAACAGTAAACTCTCCAACTACCGCCTTTCTTCACTGTTTTATTGGTACCATCGATTCATTCCCATTTGTATGTCCACAAGCATTTCTCCTGTACAATTTAATAACACAAAAACAGATGAATGGACCCTAATCTCTCTCAAATCAACAACCATGGTATATACATCAGAGAGGCTCTCATGTGGGCTCTTAAAATTGTCTTTCCAGCCAAAAAAGCCCAGAAGTGTCTCTACATTCTCCTCAGAATAAATCTTCAGTTCATTCTACAATACCATAGACTACAAAACAGCACATCGCTAGGGTCTGTCCTGCCTTGTGTTGAGGACGCACACCAGCTATGAAAATGAATAAACAAGTCTATTATATTTCTATAAAAAAAAACAAACAAAAAAAACACCACATGTTGACTTTGAAATTTTATATTTTTTTACTAGCCGCTTTAATTAGCATGCACAGAAGACAGACAATCGTTTAACAGTCAATAACTCACTAATATGTAGAAACACTGAGGCGAAATAAAGACAAGCACAAACCTGCCATTTGCTCGCCTGCTATAAATAAATAAAGACTCGAGTGCAATTATCTCCAACGTGTCATGCTGGGATATAACACCACATCGCACATCAGCCAACTAAGTGACGCAAACGCAAAGTCTTAGTTTAGAAACTTTTCACAATTACATAACAGTCGTACGTTTGTTCAACTCTCTTCAATGCTGCGTCCAATTGACCTCAGACGAGGTACTTTCGCGTGGAATAACATCGACCTACAGTACATAGAAAAAAAAGTTTGTGGGCACCTGATGCTAAAATTCAATGTGATTTTCGAACATCTCATTCCGCATTATTCCTCATTTGCTGTTATAATCATTTCCAATCTTCTGGGAAAATGTTCTGCTAGATTTTGGAGTGTGTTTGTGGAGATTTGTGTTCATCGAGCAACAAGGGTGTTAACAAAAGTCAGGTACTGATGTTGCGTGAGGAGACCTGGGGCGGAGTCAGCGTTCCAATTCATCCCAATTGTTTTCAGATCTATATAAAAGCTATATTAAGGAAACGGAAGAACCGCCACTCCAACCCAAGTGAACCATAGCTTCATAGAGCTCGCATTGTGTACAGAGGCATTATAATTCTGGGACAAGTTTGGATCTTCTACCTTGAGTGAAGGAAATATTTAATGCTACTGCATCCAAAGACAAGTTTGTGGAAGAATCACATATGACTAAAAAGTCAGGTATGTTCGAGGTACAAAGTGAGACCAAATAAATGGCATGCCCTGTGTTGTTCTTTTGTTAGCAACACACTAGCCAGTGAACTATAATCTTATGATGACCTTTTTGATTTGTTTAGGGTATGTGACGTCCTGGACTTGAAGGAACTTTTAACTGAAAACATTACTCAGAGTTTCTGACAGAAATGTAGAAGGAGTTTCTTCCTGGACAGCAGCTACAAGATGCAACTCCCTTTCAAACACCGAATTTCTATATACTTGTGCATGTTATTAGCTGTTAACTAGCTAATAATATGTTAGCTACCGCTTATAAATAACACGTGAGCTTTGATTAGCTGGCTAGCTAATCAATTTATAGCTAATCTTTTTTCCACCCTATAACAATTTTGTCCACAAGACAGTCAGGCTCTTCAATACTTAAGCGGATTAGCCTACATGGCCCGAGTATTATATACAAAACAGATTCCCCAGGTGTACTACTATGTGCCCCCGGCATTGTCTTTTGAAGTGTACTGTTCCTCAACATACAGCTGATACAAGTGGGACATCAGAGAGGTTATGTGGAGAAAATATTGATGTTTAGCTTATCTCAAGCACAGAATGCCACCCAAATCATTTTCCAGAAGCTACTATACAATCCAGTGCTCAATCCAGTCGATCACAACAGCATGAGCTGCCACGCTTCACCATGCAGATCTTACCCTGGTCGTCGTCGCGAACATGTACTTGTCTCGGAGCTGAAAGCTGTCCACCCTTTCTAGAATGATGTGTCGGTTTTCTTCGCTCTGAAAGAAGTCAGTGCTGCTGAGAATGCTGGAGACACCCTGGGGTTCATGCCTCTGGACCAGCACCGTGGTCGGGCTGTCATGCGACTCGACTCCCCTGAGGGAACACAATTGGCAAATTAAAACAGCTGAACAATCAACAACAACAACAAACCCTGAAATATAAAAAAAAAAAGCAAAAGATTCTTTCAGCATGTCCACGCTCTAGCTGTGAGAAATGTTTACGCGCTCTTCGCACTTATCTTGTTATGTGCATGAATGGCTCCTAAAAGGCCTTGTTCAACAAACGCGGCATGCAAAATAGCGTCTTATCTTTATTAGACAAACGGAACGAACGATAAACATTACCGAAAAAGCTTTGGAGTCGAGTGCTGCTGCAGTTTGAGGCGGTTCAAATATCATTTTACCAAGCAGCGCTTAGAGACCGGGGGAAAAAACTACACTTATCACACGTGTCTCTAGTTTTTCTGGAGCAATTCTCAAACCTTATATTCATATATATATTCCAAATATATGGAATTGATTATCGCTTCATCATGGCACCTGTTAGTGGGTAACACATCCCGTATTAGGCAGCATTTTATCCTCAAAGTTGACGTGTTAGAAGCAGGAAAAAGGGGCAAGCGTAAGTTGCGCGAGTTTGAGCATCTCCAAAACTGCAGCTCTGGTGGGCTGTTCCCACTCTGCAGTGGTCAGTGTCTAGTGTCTGCACCCCAGGCCTCCTCACCCTACATCAGTACCTGACTTTACTAACACCCTTGTTGCTGAATGAGCAGAAATCTCTACAAGCACACTCCAAAATCGCGTGGAACATCTTCCCAGAAGAGCGGAGGTTATTAGAACAGCAAATGGGGACTAAAATGGGATGTTCAAAAAGCATATATGAATATTATGTTGTCCACACACCTTTGTCCGTATAGCGTATGTGATAATTCCCACGCATCGAATTCTACAGCGAAAAAGCATGAAATAATGTTTACCATCAAACCTCTTAAACACTCTTTAATGGATCAGCAGCTACTGAAAACTAGTTTTCACTAGTTATTATAAATAATGATTGCCATATTTATTTTCCAGCAATTACCTTGAACAAAAGTAAACAATTTGTTCAACAGAGATAAGGGAATACGATTAGGACTATTTCGGAATGCTCCCCTGATTTCGCACCACATTTCTCTCCAGGCAGAGGCAAGTTAAGAGCCATGAAGCTCCCTGTGTATAAATGATTCAGCACAATAGGCTCAGGATTTAAGGCATGGCTTCAGAGACCCTGGAGCCCTGAGATTTACTCTTGAGCTCCCTGGCACAATGGCCTGCCTCGCTGCTTTCCTAAACACACCGGCTTGTTTGTCAAGACTGCTTCTTGATACTTCTAACAAATGGATGAAAGGATTAGACTGAAGAAGACGAGTACACAGACTACCGTGCCGCCTGTGCTCCACCCATTTCATGCACGTACAGAAGCTGGGTGTGTGGCGCTGACATATTACGGCATCTTTTTAGCGCTCTTAATTAGTGAGACTAAACTAAACTTCTCAGGGGGATGAGGATTAAACCCTGAATACAAAACGACAGTTATGGAATTAAACATGATGGGGCAGGTTGTATATAAGAAAATAATGGCATGAAAATAATGGACTCGGTTACCACTATGTAGTTGGTAGGCGTTTCAAGAGAAGCAGTGGCTCAATGGTTAAAACTCTGGGTTACTGAAAGTGAGGTTGGGAATTAAACCCTCAGACCCTCAAAGCTGCCACTGCTGCCAAGTTGCCACTGCCACTCCAACCCCCAGTTAGCAGATAGCAGAATTTTAATCCCTGCTAATCAAAACACAATGTCTTTAATAAATTCAACAGCACTGATGCACTAACATGCATGTATATCTGCTACCACAATTGATGAATAGTTCTACATAAAACCTTCTATTGTGGCTCTCCTGAGCAAAACATGAGCTTTCTCAGTGTACTGGGAAGATACTCAATTTGCCACACTTCCTTTTCCTGAGGTGCCTCACAGAGCAGACACTACTCCAGAGGACGAAGTGGACCAAATCCAGCCAAACCCAAGGGCCATTAATGGGAGATTAATCAAAGAAGCAGCAGGCTGATGGCCACCAGTAAAACACACACACAAAGCTACCGGCAGCTCGTCTGAAACGCTGAGCACGTAACCATCGACTTCCTCAGTGGATATTACACTGCGGATCAGTTTCTCTCCCTGCCGAATAGGCCAGATGGAAATAGCAGCCATGGTTATAAAACAGTATGCGCTTCCCAATCATCTGCTGTGCTAAATAGTGCATAATGTAGTTTAGGATACTAGAAATAGAAAACAGGGGGCTGATATATATTTATTTTTTTTGTATCATAAAAGTATAGAAAAATTACAGCAGTATTATTAAAAAAATAAATAAATAAATTAAAAAAAATTTTCTATATCATCATCTAGGTCACAGATTTATCAAAGAGCGATTATGACCAGAATATCATAAATTAAGATATTTCTATGATGCAAATTATGTAACAATATACAACAAAAAAATGCTGCCCTGAAAAACACTATGTATAAAAGTTTGTTTACACCTAACCTTAAGATTCATACGTGCGTTTTGAACATCTCATTCCACGTTTGGTCCCCATTTCGTGTTATAATAACCCTCCACTCTTCTTGGAAGATGTTCCACTAGGTTTTGGAGTGTGTGTGTGTGTGTGGAAATCTAGCCACAAGAGTGTTAATAAAGTCAGGTACTGATGTAGGGTGAGGAGGCCTGGGGTGCAGTCATTGTTCCAATTCATCCCAAAGGTGTTCAGTCGGATTAAGTTCAAAGTTCTGTCACAGGCTGTTCAAAATCTACCACTCCAACCCATGTACATTATATTTTCATGTACTTTGTGCCGGTTTGGGTCTCGTTCGTCAAGAGAAGCGGAAATGTAATCCAAAATTAAGATTAATGGCTTAATCCAAGTTTGTGGTAAATGTTTGGAGAAGAACCACATATGACTGAAAAAGTCAGGTGTCCCAACACAAATGCTTACTTTCAATACTTAATTTCAGCCAGATGACTAATCAGTAATTACCACTGTATTAAATTTGGTTTGATGTTAGGTATTCATTACATCTCAGACATCATAATTTGCATTGAAAGACTATTTAAAAAAGTTCCATTTACCTTCAGAACACACATGGCATGTCTGAACTGTTTATACCTGTAATATCATGTGTAACAGTTTTCTGATGTCTCATTACCTTGAGGCACTGTTATATTGGTGCAGTTACCTGGGTGTGGGGGTGTGTGTGTGTGTGTGTGTGTGTGTGTGTGAGAAAGAGAAAGAGAGTAAGTGTGTGTGTTTCAGCTGTAGCCTGCACCTCCCTGATAGTTGAACTTGGTGATTCGAAGATCAAACAGCATGAAGCTTATTTGCATACTTCTTTCTAACTCTGCTTTGCATGTGATCACATTCACACAGCTATTCTTCAGAAAAAGCTCACAGCATCTTTGTAAAGGGGGTCCTTTGTGGGGGCCACCAGCTTATTTAAAGGCACAAATTTGAAATCTCACTACAATATTTATGAATGTTTCCTTTTCTTTTCCGAGCACATGATGAGCACGTTCTTCATCCGGTATGGATGTTTTCACCCTTTTAAGTCTGGTATAATGGTGGAATGTTAGGCGGCAGATTGTTATTCGAGATTCGGAAAAATGCTTCTTCTTAGAATTCAATGCTGAATTCCACGTTAGATCCAACTTAGATCCAACTAGCACAATACACACAGGAGAGCTTTAAAATATACACTATATGGACAAACCTGGCTTTTCCAGCCATTATGTGGTTCTTGGGTGGCAAGTTGGCACACAATTGTATAGGATGTCTTTGTAGAATTTACATTTTCCTTCACTTGAACTTGGAGACTCAAACCTGTTCCAGAATCACAATACCCCGGTGGGCAATGGTGCGTTGCCCGAGTGCCTATGAACATTTGAAGAAGAGCCTTTATTTGTCGTATATACATTACAGTACAGTGATATTCCTTTCTTTGCTTATCCCAATGATTTTCTTCATTGGGGTCAGAGCACAGGGTCAGCCATGATACAGCACCCCTGGAGCACAGAGGGTTAAGGGACTTGCTGGTGAAAGTGCCAAAGAGCGGCAGCTTGGTGATACCGGGGCTTGAACCCCCAACCTTCTGTTAAGTAACCCAGAGCCTTAACCACTGATTTACCACCTCCCCTCAAAATTTTATTTATTGGGCTTGACAAGCGAAAATAAACGTTGCCAATAAGATAAGACAAGGAGTTTTTTCTCAGGAAGTTTTTCCTTGCCACAGTTTCCACTGACTTGCTCATCAGGGATTAACAATTACTATAAGGAACTAACTTATAGGCGATATTCTTTTATAACTTTTATAACATTCTTTTATAACCATATCGCTTTATCTGTGCGAAGCTGCTTAGAAACAATGTCCATTGCAAAAATTGTGCTATACAAATAAAATCTAATTGAATTGTATATAAAAGGGGTGTAATGGTACACAAAATGCACAGTTCGGTGCGTACCTCGAATTTTAGGTCACGGGTCGGTTCAATTTCGGTACAATTAGGGGGAAAAAATGCAAAACATAAAATTGCTTGCCGTTTTTTATTTACATGGTTTATTATTATTATTCTTATTATTATTATTATTATTATTATTTTTATTATTATTATTATCATTATCATTATCATTATTGACATTTGTGATCAACATTTGAACAGTTCACATTTTTAAAACAATTTTCAATAAAATGCCTGCTTGCTTAAATAATATATACAATAATAATTTATATAAAAAAAAATATCTGAATCAAATTAATGCAATATACTTTTCATTATATTTTAAATTAAGTAATCAATCAAATTGGCATAAATGAAATAGATTAAATACAATTAAATAAATAGAAAAGATTTAATTAGTTTGCATTTATTAGACCCCATTTGGGTAATACAGATGTGTATGTGTGTTTTACATTTAATATTTAATTTTCTAAAGATCTGATAAACTGTTCTATTTATTTTAGCATACTTTAACAAATGCCTTCATTCCTTCCATCCTTCATTCATTTACTTCCTCGGAAGTATGCGGAATTATCAAAGTTTAATAATAATAATTAAAAAAATGGACGCAATGTACGAGGCAGAGACTAAACAAACTTGCGGGCCACCATTTTAAAACGTTCCTGATTGTTCCTGATCGATTTTAACTATGTTCCACACATGAAAAGGAACCGAAAGCCCTGTACCGAAAATTTTCAGTACGAATACGTGTACCGTTACACCCCTAACATATACAGTATCTCACAAAAGTGAGTACACCCCTTACATTTCAGCAACTATTTTAGTATACATTCTCAAGGGACAATACTATAGAAATGAAACTTGGATATATTTTACAGTAGTCAATGTGCAGCTTGTATAGCAGTACAGATTTACTGTCCTCTAAAAATGTCCTCTGTAAATGTCTCAACTTAGACATTATTGTCTAAATAGCTGGCTACAAAAGTGAGTACACCCTAAGTGAACATGTCAAAACTGTGTCCAAAGTGTCAATATTTTGTGTGAGCACCACTGTTCACCACCTCCTGCGCATGGAAATGAGAGCTGTACAGATTGTTGCTGAGATCCTCTTCAAGACATCATGGAGCTGTTGGATGTTAGACACATGGCACTTCTCCACCTTCCATTTGAAGATGCCCCACAGGTGCTCAATAGGGTTCAGGTCGAGATATATACTTCGTCACTCCATCACCTTCAGCTTCCTTAGCAAGGCAGTTGTCATCTTGGCGGTGTGTTATAGGTTGTTTTCATGTTGGAAAACTGCCGTTCGGCCCAGTTTCTGAAGGGAGGGCATCATGTTCTGCTTCAGAATGTCTCTGTACATGTTTGAATCCATGTTTTTCTAATCAATGAACCGCAGCTCCCCAGGACCAGCAGCACCCACGCAGCCCCAGACCATGATGCTACCACCACCATGCTTGACTGCAGGGAAAACAGAATTTTGCTGGACACCATCTGAGCCAAACAAGTTTATCTTAGTCTAATCAGACCACATGACATAGTTCCAGTAATTCATGCATTTGCACAGGTTGTCTTCAGCAAACAGTTTGCAGGCTTTCTTGTGAAACAGTTTCAGAAGAGGCTTCCTTCTGGGACAACAGTCACGCAACCCGACTTGTTGCAGGTGTGCGGCGTACGGTCTGAGCACTGACAAGTGGAACTTCCGCTTCTGCAACCTCTAAAGCAATACTGCGTCTGTTTTTTGAAGCAGCTTCTGCACCCGACGCACAGCACAAGGACTCGACTTCTTTGATCGACCCTTACGAGGCCTTTGAGTGGAACCCATCTAGGAAAACCTCTCTATGACCCTGGCCACTGTACTGTAACTCGGTTTCAGGGTGTCTTCTTATAGCCGAGGCCATCTTTGTGTAAAGCAACTATTCTAATTCTCAAATCCTCAGAGTACTTTGCCATGAGGTACCATGTTTAACATCCAGTGGTCAGTATGAGAGAATTGTACTCAAAGCACCAAATTTTAACTGCTCTTATGCAAGATACACAAATTTTTATGGTCCCATCAAGCAAACAAAAACATGAACATGATTAATAGGACATGTGGCTTTTCATGGTTACACGTTGTACAGCTGTTATCAATTAGGGTGTTTGTCTCCAGCTATTTAGACAATAATGGCTGTATGTTGAGTTATTTTCAGAGGACAGTAAATCTGTATACTATACAAGCTGCATATTGACTACTCTAAAATATATACAAGTTTCATCTCTATAGTATTGTCACTTGAGAAGATCTACTAAAATTGTTGTGATTATACAGACAGACAGACAGACAGACAGACAGACCAAGAGCAATTAATTCCATTTATTATCTTACCAGAAGTAGGACTTGACATGTTCTTGAATCAGTACCCACGTTTCTCCAAAGTCATCTGACTTCCACAGCTTCATAAAAAAAAAGGAAGAAAAAAAAAAGAAAGAATAAAAGAAAAGGAAGTAGGTAAAAGTTTATGAGAATTCAGACACAGCTGATGACTATTTTTACAGCAAATTCAGACGAAACCTTTTTTCCTACAGGCTTTAATACTGATGACTCACCACACATATTGAACAAGAGCCACTGGCCCAAGAGTTGCAATATAACGTATCTAATGCAAAGTTATAAAGTTTATTCCCTCCTGAGTCAGAACACTAAAATAACCATCTTGCATGTTACCAGCTATTTCATATAAAAAAATTAATAAATAAAAAAAAAAGCCCTGCTTTTATATCTAAAAATAAATCAAAGCTAACAAGGAATATGCAATGACATTTCACTCCAGCATGTCTCAAGGACTGTTTCGGACAAACCTGCTTATTAGGGTGAGAACTGTCATAACCCAGGACGAGGTCCGGTCGCTTGTTGTGTAGGAGCAGGTCTGTGGGTTTGAATGGGATGGAGAATCCCTGGACGCTCTTGCAGAAGTCAAATGTGTTCCAAATGTAACTGTTCTTGGTGTCGGCAAAAAGGTACTGAGGAGAACAAGACAGAAAAGAAATGCAAAGCTGATTAATTTTTTTTTCCCCCTTTTCTTTTTTTTTTTTGAATGCATTCATCAATAATGTTTTATCCTAGTCAGGGTGTATCCAGAGTTTATTCTGGGAACAGTGGTAACATTGAATCGGAAATTCCGGTCCATCGCAGGTCAACGTGTACGCATTTGTGTTGTAAATATAAACAATACGGCAAAAGTATTGGGACACCCGGATCAACCATATGTGGTTCTTCTGCAAACGGTTACCGCAAAGTTGGTATAGGATTCCTTTAATTAAATGCTCCCTTCTCCTGATCTAGGAGACCCAAACTTGTTCTAGCATGACAGTGGTTTACATGGGTTAGAGTGGAAGATCATCTGCTACAGAGCTTTGACCTCAACGCTACTGAACATCTTTGGAACGAATTGGAACGCTGACTGCACCCTAGGCCTCCTCACTCTACATGAGTACCTGACTTTACTAACACCCTTATGGTTAAATGAGCACAAATCTCAACCACACTACAAACTCGCGGAGACGTAAAGAGACGTTCAAAAAGATCAGGTCCACTACTGAAATAGTTTTTGCTGTTGCAAAACTGCAGTGGACTACGAAGGTAAAACACAGCAATACATTCTAGACGATGGGAAAGCGTTGTGGACCGACCGAGAATTCGCTGACGAAGACACAATCGGCATAATGTACGGAGACTTTTGGGACACTCTGTAGAATAGAATGCGATTGAAGACAATTCGAAACTGTTTATTCATCTATGGACACTATACTGGTTCTACTATTGATTTGATGCTGCTCTTGAATCATGCAGCTGCCCTTAACTCGCAGACATCTAGCAGACACGTACACATATTCATTTACGAACGAGCCTCTTTCACACCTATTGGCAATTTTATGCAGCTAAATCCACTTTCTGGGAGGTGGAAGGAAACCTTCAAGCAGATTGGACGTGATTGAATGGTTGATCATTCAAGAGATCTCATTTTGTAATATTGTTTTCAAACTGCAGATTCTTCGCTGAAGTACTGAAATATTAAGTGCATTATTTGAATGTGTAATTGGAAATAAGAGCTTGTTATACCGGAACTTTCCACTGACAGAACACATAGAATAGAATAGAGAATAAGAATTGCCTTTGTTTGTCACAAATACATTATAGCACAGTAAAATTCGTTCTTCGCATATCCCAGCTTGCTCGGAAGCTGGGGTCAGAGCGCAGGGTCGGCCTCGATACGGCGCCCCTGGAGCACGGAGGGTTAAGGGCCTTGCTCAAGGGCCCAAGAGTGGCAGCTTGGCGATGTGTGAGAATTATAAAAAAAAAAAAATAGGCTTGGAGTAAAGCTCTTAACCCCCACCATAAAATTGTCATAATTAATATAACAATTTAGAACTAACTCTGATAGACTTGAATTAGAAAAGAAAAATGTGAAACAAAGATAGTGGCATTTCTTTTTGTAATTATGCAACTTTAATCCTCCCTCTGTGTCACATCCACGCTGTAACCTCTCTGCTGTTAATAGCAGATCAGCTTCTACACTGGTATGACGGCCAATGTGACGAGAGCGCAGAGGACGTACCGGGTCAGAGAAAGAAAAGAATGACGGGAATGAGGAAGAGAAAAGGAGCGAAAGGAGCGTTGCTAACAGATGAACGCGCTGTGATGTAAAACGCAGTCTTCCACAGGGAGGAGAAAGCGAAGAGAACGAGCTGCTATAAAAAGAAGTGCTCATGAGCAGTCATGCCTTTTGTCTTTGGGGAAATTTTTATCTTCGATTTGCATGGACCGTGCTTAGATATTATATATAAAAAAAAGAAAAAAGAAAAAAAAGAAAACCTGCTCATTTGGTTGGTCATTTATTATGAGGATTATTATTATCAAGAGAAATGCATCTATTTAATAAATAAATTAACAGTTGTACTAATGCCATGCTACTACGTTATATCCTTCTCCCTTTGTCCTGATATGGCTCATGGCTCATTGTGACTTGAGAAACTGCAGTGCAAATCACGGTGCAGAGAACAACTTTAATTCCCAGGTGTCTTGGCAAAAACGTAAAACTCCTCCCTGAAGCAGGCAATTATGTTGTTTGCCAAGGGCGACGGCTACAGGCAAGGCCAGGTCTATTAGTCACGCTGTCGCACTGGGTCTCGTGAGAACTGCTCCCATGCGCAATCCAGCTTCTCCACACAAACACGCACCTTAAGAGAACGAAAGGCCAGAGGAGCACACTGCCCCTACATCAAAAACAACTTTAACTGACCTCTCTCTTTAGTGCTTTGAGGTCAATGCTTGAGATTCGAGGCATAGATACTCACACGCCGGTTATCAGCAGGGCTGTGGTAGAACTGCGAGATCACCTGCTTGCTGGTCTCCTTCCCACTAGGCAGGTTAAACTTATCTGATATATGGATGAAGGTGGTCCCATAGTCATACGACACATATACCTGTGGGAAAAGCGTGAAAACAGCAGTTAAATATAGCACTGAATGTTATAGGTTTTAACAAATACAGTATGTGGACAAAATATGGAGACTCCTGACTTTTCCAAACATATGTATACTTCCCCAAACCGTTTTTATTTTTTTATTTTTTTATATAAAATGGGAAAGTTTATTGGACTGTGATGAGACCTGCGATGTTGTAGGGTTTAGAGACCGTGGCATTGAGTTAAAGACAGGAGGTGGAGCTGGAGGTAGCAGAGCTGAAGATGTTGAGATTTTCATTGGGAGTGATGAGGATGGACAGGATTAGAAATTAGCTTATTAGAGGGACAGTGGATGTAGGACGTTTTGGGGACAAAGTGAGTGGCCCGATTGAGATGGTTTGGACATGTGCAGAGGAGGGACATGGAGTACATCAGTAGGAGAATGCTGAGGATGGAGCTGCCAGGAAGAAGGAAAAGAGGAAAACCAAGGAGGAGGTTTATGGATGTGTTGAGGGAAGACATGCAGGTAGTTGGGTTGAAAGAAGGAGATGTAGAGGACAGGGGGGGATGGAAACGGATGATCTGCTGTGGTAACCCCTAATGGGAGCAGCCGAAAGAAGAAGAAGAAGACAGTTGTATAAAATGTCTTTGGAGATGGTAGAATTATATTTTTTCTTCACTTGAACTAGAAGACCCAAACCGGTTCCAGCATGGCAATGCCCCTGTACACAAGCCCTATATGTCCCAAGCAGCTCTATGAAGATATGGTTTTATTAGCGGCCTACCATTTTTGCTGATTAATTGGCACATATAGTTGACTGTTGAAACTATCTGCAAAAATCCCTACCGATAGTTTTTCCGGGTCGCGTCCGTGGCTGGATTTGCTGAGAAGGTAACTTCTAGAAGCAAACTACTGAAACCACTTGCTGTTTGTATTAATTAATACTATAATTCATTCAAATTTATTTTATTTAGCACATTTTCATGATTGAGTATGGTTTTATGTTTGGAATAATGTTCTGTACTATTTTACACTGAGTGTTTGACTAATTGGTTGATTAATCGTTTATCGGCAAGTGCGATCCAACCTAGCTCTCAGTATCGTTAAATCCACTACCGGCCGACCTCTATTTTACATAGATTCACATACACTATATGTAAAAAAGTATTATTCAGTATGTTCAGTATGTCTTTGGATACAGAAGCATTAAAATTCGATAAGGACGTTGTTTACATGGGTTGAATCCTAAGTGCCCCGCTACAAAACTCTGATCTCAACACTAGTAAACATTTTTGGGGTGTATTGGAACGCTGATTGCACCCAAGGCCTCCTTACCCTACATAAGTACCTGATTTTACTAACACATTTGTGGCTGAATGAGCACAAATCTCCACAATCACACACTAAAAATTAGTGCAACATCATCCCAAAAGAGTGACTTTTTTTTTCTTCATAACAGCACTTTTCAATAAAGGCTAAATGTGGAATGGAATGTCCAAAAACACACCAATCTTATGGACAGGTGTCCATCATTTCAGGTTTGAAGGAGTTAAACATTTCAAAGTGTGCTATAATAAAACAGTAACTCTTATCAAGTCATGGCACACTACCATCATGTTGATTATTCCTGCAACAAGGTCCTGTTGTATTTCATTCCTAGCAGTAGTAAGCAATTACTGTAATCACTGTCATGATGGCACATAAACAAGCGAAATACCAGCATTAATAGGCAGGCTTGTGGCACGATCACAAGACCAGTCACAAGACAGTATTCATATAGGCAAACTGGATTTTAACTGGATTAGATCTGAGGTAATAAGAAGTACAGTGGTGACAATTTGTGACATAAAAAAAAAGTACAGTGGTGACAACTGAATATGACACTAGACATAGCTCCAGCCTATATTTGTTGGTTACACTATGAGTGTAATTAGATGAGTAAAGAAATGAAAAGTGTAGGAAAATAATTAGCAAATCCCAATTTGTACCATTGAGTACAATTTCTATTTCGACATAATAAAAAGTTTATCCATTTGTGGTTATATTTAGTATTGCGCAACTTTCTAGAAAACAAAGTAGTTTTCCTGAATTTTTTTTATTGCAATTGATCTCTTGAAATTCAATAGTTCTCTTGAATAAGACAGAAATCTTTCGTTTTTCACATGACCAAAAAATCTGACCTATCAGATAGAGGGACACAATAGTAGTATGGTATAAATGATACCTGAAACATACCTCCCAAAGTATTAACCAAATAGATACTAAAGTACTCATTTATTTACAAATATAAACATATAATAATCTTATATAAACTTAAATAAAATACAATTACGATTATACAGCAATATACCAACTTCTGCTAGTGAAGCGGCATGCCAAATATCATAAAAGATAAACAAGACTAATGCTCCACTGTCATTACAACAAGCTCTCTATTCATGCTGCAATCAGTTTCTACTTTCTAGGTCCTGATTTTGTGTGAAGACAATGCAAATGTCAAGTCACCGTTCTCAAGTTCCCCTTCCTGCCTTTAGCATTTGTTTTAAACCAGAGAATATCTGGTTCGGCAAATACAAATGCTAAAGTCACTTGAGAACTTGAAAACTAACTGAAACCTACCTCCCACTTTTCCAAACCCCTTGGTTTTTTTTTTTTTTTATGTCTGAATGATCAGTCATTCAAAAACAAATCCTGGGCAAAGGTTCACCTTTTTACATTCTCGAAGCTTTTGTATGTGTGCCATCACATTCTTTCTGAAAAATGTAGGCACCGGATTGATGCCAATGCCGTACTGGGTATCAGAGATTTTAAAAAAGATAAATAAATAAATCAATCTTTTCCTCATGTTTTGATTTTCCACCAAAGAATGCTAAATCGTGAGTTTAACACTGGAACTAACGTTTGTACAGTTTTACTGTTTCATGAGTAGCTGGGCAGTATTACTCAAAACTGGACTAGATGAAGTAAAGTTCAAAACGCACTTTATTAGATAAACTAATAATTTACACTCTCTCTGCCTCCCCAGAATATAAATGCCACTTATGTATACATGTTGCAAAAAGGAAAGTCTGATTTGTATTAAATATGGAATGAACAAAGATGGACGCCAACTGTTTATTTCAAGTTATTTCAGACAAACTGCCAATTTTTAAAACCCATTTGAATTGTAAATTATATTTAACTGCACATACAATATATGCAATAGTATTACACTTTTTAGTAAATTTGATTCCTTTATTCTATTTTATTCTGTCCATTTTTCTATTCCATCATATACCGAGGACTAGGCATTAAAATATTTCACTGCATGCCATTCTGTGTCTGGTTATGTAACTGATTTACCGTAATTCTTACAACAACAGGAAGTTACTGTAAAAGTCTAATTTTTGTATTGTGTATGTAGTGTGAAGGGAATATTTTGCATGACAAGCATGCACACATCGTGCAGACACTCCCATCTGTGTGATTTATCTATCCAATGAGCATAGATCACTGAATACTTTATAAGCATTGCTGACTTCACAAAAACAACCCTTAAAGGGACTTGGTATATTTACAATTATTTTACTCAAAGACCCCGGGACCAAAATTCCACAATAAATGCATATGCAAATTTTCACAACTTCTCAACCTTTGTGTTTTCTTCTAATAAAGTCCTACCATGATAAACCCTATTCAAAACATAACACTTCTTGTGGTCAAGATGGAAAACAGAACATTGTAGTGATTGTCTGACAGGCTTCGAATTATATAATAAAAGGCAGATTCACATGCAGAGGCTTTGAAAAACAGATGGAGCGTTTTAATCTGACGGCCTCCAATAAAGGCAGAATATGTTGTCATGAGCACGGGCCTCTACAGCTCAGCAGCGCTGCAATTGCCTGACGTGTGACTCAGAATCTATTATGCAAAGTAAATGCAGAGTTTCTGCAGACGGAGAGATAAAAAGAAACAGAAAAAAAAAAACAAGGAGTATTTAAGAAAGGAGGACATCAAGACGTTTGATTGAAAATTTGTGGGAGACTGGATGCAAGTTAAATTTTAACCTATTAGGGTTGCAGAAGTGAAGGGGCTTCTCCAGAATATAATATGCTTTATTCTCTTGTGTAAATGTATATCTACGATGACTCACCTTAAATTAACATATAATCATTTAACTGTCATGTGTTAATGCATTCCTGTCGAGTTTAACAATTTCAATGACACACTGATTTCCATGGAAACTGGGTGAAATTAATTTGTCAAATATATATATAAAAAAGGAATCTAAAAGAAATAGACATGAAAAAAAAAATAAAAAATGAAAAAAGAAACAGCGCTACAGTGGCTCAGCTGCATTACTGGATTTGGCACACAAGCACTCAGGAGGACTCCTGTATATTCATGATTTTGTCGCTTTCACCTCTCTGTGAGTATTGTTTTTTTGAATAAAGCATTGTGTCAGTCACCAAACGTAAACATGCGTTGGAACTTATGCGCGATTACGAGCATCAAAATGCTCAAATGTGTATGAAGACAATTAGTGTATTAAAGTTTTTGTAAATCTGTCTGGGATTTTTAAGTCAGAAAAATTGCACACACTTAACTTATAAATTAACAATGAGGCCCAAAGTAACAAATGTACAATATACTCTCTGTTATAATCCGATAAGGGTTCATAACATTGTGCAAATCTGGTGCACCTTTAGCCTTAAATAAATAAATAAATAATATGCAACTTAGCATGTTGTATTTTTCAAGCAATGTCTAAACCTGTTAAACAGCAGCATTTGTCATCATGGCCTCTGCTGATTCTCAGCTACGCCGGCCAACCGGGCTTTTTGTCAAATTCATAAAAAAGAGATGCCACATAGTCTAGATAAAGTGTGGCTTCTACAGGACAGCGAGAGACCTGCGAGACCTTCACAATCAAAAATGAATAGATAAAAACCCCAGTTCACTCACGAATCCACTGTCGCGCCATTATTGACTTGAATAAGTCATAACCTGGGTAGCAGACATGCAACCGTGAGGCTTTCACTCCACTCAAGTGTACTCACAGGAAATGTCAGGACACTCGGAGAGAGAGAGAGAGAGAGAGAGAGAGAGAGAGAGAGAGAGAGAGAGAGAGAGAGAAAGTGGCAACATGTCAGCTTTGAACACAGTGATACACTCACCGAACTGCTCTTGGGGTCGGTTGCTCCGACGCTGTCTCTTGCCAAAGCTACGATGACGTTACTCTTCTCTCCAGCCCAGTGCACAACCATCTGGTTATGAGAGTCATTCAGGTTGGCCTGTAAACAACAATCTGTCAGTATACAAAGCTATACAAATAACATATTAAAGTCAAACAGTTTATTTAAAAAAAAAAAAAAACATAAGAAAAAGAATAAAGTTAAGTATAAAGGTGTATAGGTCAATATTTTTATTGTTCTTACTGAAATATCTAGGGAGAATAATAAAGCACAGTTGCTGAAACAACATTATAAAAACCTGTGTATCACAGAGCTGAGAAAAAGTGCCTAAAAAGGACAGTATACAACCCTGAGTCACGGTTTTGCCTGTTCAGAAACGCAAACATAGCGACATCCAGTGCTACACAATAAGATATTTGAGAAACAAACGAAGCAGAGAGAGAGAGAGAGAGAGAGAGAGAGAGAGAGAGAGAGAGAGAAAATAGGAAGCAAAAAAGAACAGATTTTTCTTCTTAAAAAAAAAACTGGCCTAATAAGCTATAAAGTAAATATGTTATGCTAATATAACTAACTATCTTATGTATTTGTCATTGCTGAATTCACACCTGAATGAAAAGAAATGCAGAGGGTAAAAAAACACACCAGGGCTTGATTGAGCGGGGAAAATGTGACACACTGTATACAAATTTGTAGTATTTTTTAGTAGCTAGCTGGAGTATGGAGCCAATGCAATGGACAGTGTTTCTCACTTTTGTGCCCAGTGGGCCAAGAACATGGTGCTATGCCCCTGATAAAGCACCAAGAAAGAAAATCAAGAAAAAGATGAAGAAACATGCTAATCATGAAGTCAATAAAGCTAGAGGATGAACGATTTCTCTGTAATACGTAACTCTCTGGCTGCAAGCTTCAGAATCCTGAAGCCTACAATCTGATTGGCTCTCTACCATTCAATGCTTGTTTTTCTGAGAGAAAATGTCTCTCAAATTCCTTTTTTTTGTTTTGTTTTGAAAGTATAACGTTTTCAGTCATGTTTATCAGAGAAATGTAATTGTATTCTGTAAAAAAAAAAAAAAAAAAAAAAAAAAAAAAAAAAAACTACCAGATGTAAAGTTTGACTATTGATCAGTGATGGATAATAAATATGTAGGGTATCTATCGTGCCAGTAATTCCTGTTTGAAGCTGGCTTTGTCAAAACTAGCAGAGTAGTGTTCAATATTGCTTGCATGCTAGTCAGTCAGATCTGCTAATTAGATATTTCCTGGTAGCATGAAATAATCTAGAATACTCTCAGCTTTTCTTTTCCTTCTCGCATCAAAATATCATTAAGTATTTATAGCGTGTGGGTTGTTTTTTTTGTTGGCAAATCTTGCCAAGTAGAATGAAATGAGTTGAAGTTAAAGTTAGCTCCTGAACTAGCCACACTGTGGATTCCAGGAGGCAGGGTTTCATGTACAAGCGCAAACAAATGATCCTAATGCTTGTTTTTTTTAACCACATAACTGCTAGAGCTGCTCAGAAATTCTGTCTCTATTCTATCCCGGCTTTCGCTTTTCACTATAACTAAACTACAACCGAAGAACACTATTATAAATGCTAAATCGAAAAAATAAAACACAAATTTTCTGCCAGCGGTTCTCCTCGTCACCTGCTGTGGCTGCTCCTGTTGCTGCAATGCAGGTGTGTGTGTATTTGATACATCAGACCCAAATCCATCCTCTCAGGCAACTAACTATAAGCGCTCACATTTCATACAGCACAAACAGGCCTTGGCCTAGACAAAACACACACGAGAAGGCACAACAAAACCCAAGTGGCATGGGAAAGACAGAAAAAGGGAGAGAGAGTAAAAATGTGTCAGCTTTTCAATTTGGAATTCTGAGCCGTGAAGCCTTTCTCATCTTTAATTCAGGACCCTGATGGGATGTGGGCTTTTCAGATGATGGCTCTTCTGATGCTCTATTAAAGTGAAATATTACAAACCAGCAGCATTTCCCTTTGTAGAGCACAAGCTTACTTTATATATATATAAAAATATCATGGTTTTATTGGAAAGCAAAATAAGGTTATTATAGAGGCCTTTCAAATATTCATTTGCATCAAGGAAGCAAACATATTTCACAGCGTTAGAAGATATCGAGGAAAGGAGTCAGGTGACGCCGAATCACATGACCCCACAGCTTTTCCTGTAACATCTAAACTGTGGCTCTGAATTGCTTTACATTATGAATGAAGTGCGTTTAGTGAGACATAGAGCTGAAGTTACATTCATAAATCCGAACAATCCAGATATCTATTTTGACAGACATACTCTATGGAGATGCATCTTGATTGACTTCGAGCCTGTAAAACAACTCGACTTTACTCATCATCCCTTAACATACAAGGAAAACGAGCATCGAGACTTTTCTCTGTACTCACACAATGTAATTTTCCCCATTTTTCCAAACAGCTCAGTCACTGGCTATGTGCAGACTAAAATCAAAAGACCCTTCTTTTCAACTAAGCACTTTCATGCCTATTAGATCATTTGTAAAGTAGAAACCAAAATGAAGTTCGCACTGTTTTGTTCCTACATAGCAATTTTATTCCACTGCATACAATTCAATGAACCAAAAAGTAAAATGACTGACTGAAGGGTACATAGGAATGAAAACGCACTCAAACCTTCAATCGTTGTTTAGAAATATGATGTTGGGGAGAGGGGAAA
The DNA here is from genome assembly GCA_014706435.1 of Silurus glanis. Classification (NCBI taxonomy): domain Eukaryota; kingdom Metazoa; phylum Chordata; class Actinopteri; order Siluriformes; family Siluridae; genus Silurus; species Silurus glanis. The sequence continues at coordinate 311,137 of JAAIIK010000187.1, forward strand.
AAAATTTTTGGCAAAGGTTGTAATGATACACTATACATGTGTAGTGAAATTAGGTCATAATTCACAACACGGGCTTCGCAATTGAATTCACAGACTTCCAAGAATGTTCATGTTTTATGACTGAAAAGCCTCACGTACAAATATAATGCTATATGATGTCCTTCTGCTGTTTGTCTAAAATCTATTCATGTAAAAATTGCAAGGAAAAGGAAAAATGCAATCTATTAAGAGAGCTGCCATATCTATGATAAATAAATACATTTAGAAAAAAACTAAGACTATTAAATAAACACTGTACCCTGAGGAAAATAAACCAAAGAAACATACTGAGCTCTCTAGCAGTGGTCTGAGGAATTATACATTAAAATATCTACTATATAACATATATAATATTAACATGGTTCTGGTTAATAAGAGCTGGTTAATTAGGTTATAGTGCAGTTTGTGGAGGCACAGCCACCAATCAGCCATAACATTAAAACATAAAAAAAAATATAACATAGGTCACTCTTGTACCATCACAACAGCTCTGACCCAGTCACAAGACCTCTGAAGGTGTGCTCCGTTATCTAGCACCAAGACGTTGTTTGTCCAGCACATCCCATAGATGCTCAATCAGATTGGGACCTGAGGAATTTGGAGGTCAAGTCAACACACTGAAATTTCTGTCAGGTTCCTCAAACCATTTCTGAACATATTTTGCAGTGTACATAATTCTGCTGAGGGCATTGCACTGAAGGAGTGTACTTGTGTTTTTCTTGCTTCTAACACAACGTCAAGAATCTGCTGCCTAACAAATTTCCACCTGGAGGTTGTTTTAATGTTGTGGTTGATCCGTGTATGTATTACCAAAAATCTTTTTTTTTTCGTCACTGTGATCGTGTCACAGATGCAGACGACTCGCAATAACGGCACCGCAGGAGAAACGATAACGTAACCAGCATGCTTTCGTCGTTTGAAAATTAAAGTACATGCTCTTCGAATTCTCTCTCATCATTCCAGATCTTGTGATCTGATCAGAACCAAGTTTGTGAACGTGCTGCCATGTTTTGTTTTGAAAGAGAAGACAGTGTCTAGTGGCAAACCTTCGAAACAAATCATATTTTCTAAGCTTGTAGCGTCTGTGATGTAACTTTAGGTTTTTTTTGCAATTTCCTCAGAGCATTGTACAGTCTGACCTTGGGGTGAATTTGCTCAGCCGTCCACTCCTACGAAGATTAGAATAAGGAACTTAAATAGAGGGTGTACTTTCATTTTCACATGATTGTATTTAAACCCTGGGAGGCACAGATCCTCTGAGACCTCTGACATTCAAACACAAAATCTGCATTCATGCTTAATTAATACGAAGCCGATTTTCCACAGAATTTTTGTATTGGCCATGAACCATGTCACAATGCATCGTTATAGCCTTCGAAAATTACATAATTATCTAGCTTCAATTTTTTTCAATTTCATTTTGTGCATGCGTCCACTAGTCATCATAATTTTTTTGCTTATTGCCCCAAATATCCAGAAAACTCGTTTTTACATTAGCATTTTTTTGAGAAGGGTTGCATTTTTATTTTTTTTTTTACAACTTTATCCTTTCGCTTAGGTTGCATCTCGTAAGTGAAGTTCAGCAGCACTACAAAAATAAATAAATAAAATGTATAAATAAATATAAAATGACACCCACATCCCGAAATACGTGGCGTGTTTGGTTAATCGCTCCGGAATGTGATCGCTGCTTTCTCACCTGAACGAAAGAACAGCACCGAGGGAGAGACACGCAAGGTCTTGATTGAGAAAACGTAGCGCACTGTATAAATGAATCTTATACGAGCGCTAAAAAAACATTTAGAATAATAATCCTTAGCTCAATAGTATTCTAAAACTCTAACCTCTTTGTACAAGTGTAAGGAGACTTTTTTTTTTATAATGGAGATTACGCAGCATTATGCAAAAGGACGTTTGCCAAATGCTGCAAATGTAAACACATCTATGTAACCCTACATTATTGCTTCATCAAATACTTTTCCCATCAAAGTCAAACTCAATTAATTTAATAATTCATCCGGAACTGCCTCTCCTCTTTTGAGCAAATGCAATCCTTTATCATGGCTCACCACTACTCAGCTATTCACACATTTCACACAAGGGCTTTAATTACCATAATTGAACACCAGTTGGCTTTCTCTACCGCCTCGTCCCCGCCATCTAGAAGCCGGAACATTCTTGCTGCTGAATAAGGGTACTTGTGCTCCAAGATGCGTAAATCACCGCTTTCTTCCTTCGCCATGGCCCACTGACGCTCGGGGAGGGAAAAGCCGCTTGTTGGCTGTAGTTTATGCGCTCTCAGACTCAACATTGCGGCGTGCAAGACAGATATTGTAGAGGTTTGCAACCTCGCAATCATCTCCTGGTGACAATATAATCCGCGGATATGATCGAAAGATGTTATTATTATTACTATGGACAGTCCGCTGAGGTCTTTTTTTTTATACGCAAATCTAGTACTATAGAAGTGTAAACACAGCTATGTGACCTTTTGCAATGTCGGAAAAAAAAAGAAAAAAGAAAAAAGAAATGCATATGGAGGTTTACAATCTGTCATTCTGTAATATATTACTACCAGAGTGTGTGTGTGTGTGTGTGTGTGTGTGTGTGTGTGTGTGTGTGTGTGTGTGTGCGCGCAGGGGGTGGGGGGTATCAGGAGGGACAGAATGAGTGCTGCTACAGCCAGTGCTGCAAGCATTAAGCCGATGGAGATGACATCATCTCTGCAGCACTGATACCATGGCCAGCAGTTCAATTTGCATGCAATCAACCGTATACGTTAGGAAAGACGCCCTGTTAATAGCGTTCAACAATAACCCTGGTAAAATATTAACTGCTGGGACACTGAGGGGGTTTTTGTTTTTTTTATTAGATGTTGTTGAAACACATCACACAGTGGCTTTATTGGTGCTGTCATGGCCAGGTAGGAAATGTCCTGTGCCTCAAAGCTACAAAGCTCATGATTTTGCTTTAGTGGTGACTCACTGGCTTTTTTTTTTTTTTTTTTTTTTTTTTTTTTTTTTTTAATGTGACAAACTTGAAGTGAAAGCTGGTTGGTCTAGTCCTGTGTAAAGACTGCATACTGTTCAGACCGGTTCGTTTCATATGCATTGTGTTTTTAACATGAATGCAATCGAATCTTTGTCATGTTTTTATTACAGGCCTTCACCCACTCACCATTCTGGGCAAATAAAACCTCATTTCCATCTACAATCTATACAAGGAGGCAAACGCAGCTTCTATTTATGGTTACGATCCTTATCCAGCCCTGTCACAGTTCCTGGAATAAGCAAAGCCCCTCAAGTGTTGGAGTGTACAAGCAGTGTTTATAATAAAGACGAGTATGAAAGACAAACTGTCTGAAATGTTTCCCAAAATACACAACCCCGGTCCCTTATTCTACACCGTTGACTGGTTCACGTCCCAAACCGCTCATTTTGCCGTTTTTTTTCTCTCTCTCCAAGAAGACACTGTCACATTAGTATTCATGACCCTTGCTGTGAATCTTTTCTGCAGCCAAAATCAATACTATTCCCTTCTTAAAGAGAGAGAGAGAGAGAGAGAGAGAGATAGATGCATGGAAATTATGGGCCAAGGTGCCCCCCCGGAGAAATCTGGAATCTTCATGGGGCCTTCCAGGGGTTAAAAGTCTAAAAATGTAGCAAATGAGGGAAAAAAAAAAAAAAAAAAACAGTGCAATTACCAAATGGGATTACACTGAATTGCACTGGAAGATTTCCGCAATAGGTCTTTAACACAAGTGCCTGAATTAAAAGCGTTCTTCTTTATGTCTTAATTCGCCTGAACGTTTCCCTCAAGAACATTCTGGTCTCGATCGGTATCCCAGCGTGCAGATTATTTATCAGGCGACTCGGCAGAAAAGATCGAAGATAAGTTGCGAAAAAGTTGAAATGAAACGCAAAGGGGACGTTCGTGTTTAGCTGCTTATGCGCGAGTCGGAACAACGCTCTGGCGTTAACGCGTCATCTCTGATCGCAGGGATGCTTCGGAAATGAAACCACGAAACAGAAAGTGGGTTCTGAGCAACATACTTTTTTTTTCTGCCAAATCAGATCCTTAATTAATCTTTTCTGTCTAGTTGACTTTTTTTTTTTTACATTGAAAAAGCTGCATCTGTATCTATATGAGAAGGTATAGACTTTTTCCTACAAAGATGATAAAGGGAATAGAAAACGTTCTGGAAAATCTCAAGAAAAAAAACACAGCGAATAATACGAGCTCCATGCAGATCTCTGTGCGCACTTAATAAAGGATTTCCGTTGCACAGCAGTGACAGTCTGTCAGCTGTTCTTTATGTTTACTGTTGCTAAAGCCGTTCTTCCTGTTTTACTGAAGGAAGCGTGCAGGTTTGGGTATGAGTTTACAGATGATCTCTCTCTCTCTCTCTCTCTCTCTCTCTCGGTACATCAAAACATTTCACAATGCCAATCATGTGTCCAATTATCCAACTTAGATACACAAATACATTACACAGAGATCTTTTCTACCAAAATCTCCCACACATCGCTTGTTTATGAGTGAAAAACTTTTTCAAAATGGAAATCAAGAACCAAATGAACTTTTTTTACATTGAAACGTTTCAATATCTGTTGTTTGGTGCTGCGTTTGCGGCATTCCTGAAAAATGTATGCTTTACATTTAGGGCATTGTGGTAGACGCCCCCTAAATCCAGAGAGACTTACATCAATCTCATTCATACAACTGAGCAGCTTTGGAGTTAAGGGTCCTGCTCAGAGTAGCAGCTTGTTGTCGCTGGGATTTGAACTGACGACTTTCGGATCTACGGTGGAACGCCTTAACCACTAAGTTACCACCTCCCCTTCAGGGAATTCAGACTTCTGAAGAAACAGAAAAAGAGACACAGCTTCCTCTTTCGGCCGTCGCAAGTTGGCTATCTGCGAAATGACAAGGACAATGGAATCGACTGTGATACTAGTATCAACAATTTGAAAGCTGATCTCTCACGTTCAAGCCTCGCAGCCTCGTTTTTAACGAGACCTGTCGACTCTCGCCGACGTGGGCATCTATTGAGTTGTGAAAAAAAAAACGTTAATATGGCGACTAGAGTCATGCGGCATTGTGTGGAAACCAGAGTGAAAACAGAATTGCTGATGAAAAGAAGTGCGAACCTGAAACATTAAGAATTCATTCAGGAGCGAAAGCTTTTGCCCTGCGAAAGCTGCAAGTCATTTCCAAGTGAATTTCCAATTTACATGCGTTTATTTCGTTTATCCTGCATCATATAAAATCGTTATATAGCAGTGCACTACTATGGGAATTTTCTCCAAATGCATCTACGTATTCCTTTTGTTTATATTTTTGAATTACTATCAATGGATGGTTTTCATGAGGTATATGGTGTGTGTGTGTTTGTGTGTGTGTTTGTGTGTGTGTGTGTGTGTGTGGTGTTCTTACATCACAAGACAATCAGAAGCAATACTGAAAGAATTTAAGACCTGGCAGCTGAACCACATTATTAACAGTGGAACCAGTTTGACTGGCTGTTTGTCCAATCAAGTCATCTTTAAGTCTAAAAGTTTAAGAGGCAAGAACCATTTCACTGAACTAGATTTACTATAGCTGTACTGTGGATCACATTGGTTTATACTGAGCGGTGTGGGTATTTTCTGTCAAAGAATCTCATCGCTATGTTATTAAAAGCTAAATACACGAGTGAAATACAGATTTTTGGTTTATAACGTACCTTAGTAGGTTTGCTCCGGAAAACCACCTCGTCCTATGACGAAGCCTGTTTTCTACGCTCACCAATACCAATTACTGTGTTATGACTGTAAGTGTATGTTTTAATGGCTGCTTGGATGTGACTTGTGGGCTGCGGGAGCTTTTATGGTCGACCGTGCGGAAAGCGAGGTGTAAAAAGCCTGGGATCGGCTTCATGGGAACGATAATCCTCTCGCATATATTCTTGCAACATGTCTCGGACTTTTTTCTATACGGCTTGGAAGACATGACTGCGCCGGCTCAGACACACCACCCTTCCATTAAGCACTTAGACTCGTCCAGACTTACATTCCTCGTTCTTATACTCTATACATATCTATTCGTTTTTACTATAGCGACTGAATATTTCAAATACGTGGTTTAATAATTTTTAAAGCTCAAAACTGAGGATCTAAACGAATAGGATGACGAAGAGGAAGAAGAAAAAGAAACTTGCAGTTCCTCTGATTCTGCCAAATTTGCATTTACAAGTATTGGCACTTACTTCAAACTACTGAATACTGACTACAACTGAAATGTTTTTGTTTAAATATCAATAGTTCTCGAACAATACTATTTTCCCCTACACTTTTCTGTCTGTGTAAATTCAGACTACATTTCCAATCGGTTCCACTTCAATTCCAACACAACTAAACATGAAAAACATCAATTAACATGAAAACACAGAAACTAGGGTTTGAACTTGAGCCTTCTATGCAATTGTGACAAGATTTGCAGGTTTTTTCCCCCAATTGTTTGCACAATCAAATTGGAACTTGAGACACAAAATCACTGAAACCTGACACGCATCCGAACGAATCCATGACTCGTGCCTGCAATGTTCTAAGCACAATTTCTGCTTTACCTCCTTCAGTTCTCTATATAAGATACAACATTCAAAGATCGAGCTTTGGTCTCTTTAAAAAAAAAAGCAACAACGGTCCCAATGGCAACACTTGTGTACACCTTTCCACAAGTGTAAACAATTGTTGCGGAATTGTTCATTTAAAGAATAGAGCTTTTGCACTAAGGGCCACAGGCATGCTCTTCTATTTAGGAATAAAATCGAGGTACAGTAAATTGTGAAGAAAGAGCTTAAGATGAAGGAGTGAGAGTAAGAGGAGAACAGGGAAGAAATAGGACAGTTGGCTGAGATGAGTTTAGGCCTACACTGGTTGATGAGAGAGACTGGGCAGAAAGTTCAGTCTGACCCGAGTGGCTACGCGATTGCATCTATTATCCGTACATTAAGAAATGAGAACCAGTCAGTTACCTACTATCTACACTATGTTCACAACAAAAGCATGGTGCGATTCGAGTGAAACTCCTAGATAGTAAAAGAACAGTGTTGTGACTATGTGCAGATAAGAAGTATTCTGTGGATTTATTTTCATATCAGTACTGTACTTTTTATAAATACCACACCATATTAGCTGCTCTAAATTTAGTTTACAATATCATGTCCATTGCTGATGACAGGTAGCTTAAGGGCCAAAGGAATGGGACAATGAAAAAACGTTATCGACCAACATGCCATTGTAAATGTCCCTCTACAACATGGAAGGAGTTTCACCATGTGTGCAGTCATTAGCCAGCAAGTCATCACTATGCTAACATTGGTTCCTTAAACCCTGCCCTTCTTATCACATTCCTGGACACACGTCCTCCAGAGGGGTGGACCAAAAGGGCAGCCCAGGTACATTATCATCTAGGACAATATGAGATTCCACCAGTCAACAACAGGTACATCAAACCTCCCATAATTTCTTGTTATATACCCCTCATCATATTACATATTCCTAAACCCCACTGAGGAGCTTTTTGTGCATGGTGATAAAAGGACCTCCAGACCCTTGCACACATGCCTTTATTTCAGGCAAACGAGGACACATGCAGTTACAAAGTGTGGGCTTTCGGTGGCTGAAATCATCCTGGACATTCTTTTTCAACTGTTTAGTCGTGTGAGGTGGATTAAATGCTAACGTCCAGACCATAGCATCTAATCTTGTTTTTTTTTGTTTATGTCCACTTTATTTTGCTGAGTCCTGTAAATACTCTGCAGCAAAATGCAGCATTCTTTATAATTACATTGCATTTGTGTCTCTTTATTTATGTATATCTGATTAGGTATACATTACTGTAACAATAATTTACAACCTGCAACAGTATAACACTGATCATGCAAAATGCATAAACCCACTAATGGGATATTATATATATATATATATATATATATATATATATATATATA
>JAAIIK010000187.1:320647-337473 GCA_014706435.1 Silurus glanis
GATCAGCATATAGACACATATAGTCACTGACAGACATAGTCATATAGCCACAGACAGACTGACACATTCACACAAACAAATTTGCACATAAACAGACACATAGGCAGACAAATAGACTGACAGACTGTGGCAGACTCATAGACAGAGAGACACATATACAGACAAACAGACACACAAAGACAGACAGACAGATAGTCACAGACAAATAATCCATGACAGACATAGTCGGATAGTCACTGACAGACACACAGTGAGATAGACAGACACGTAGTCACAGACAGACAGATAGCCAGAGAGTCACAGACAGGCACATAGACAAATAGCCACTGACAGACATAGTCAGACAGACAGACACATAGATAGTCAAAGACAGACAAACACATTCACACATAAACAGACTGGCACATAGGCAGACACATAGACACATACAGACTGACAGACAAATAAACAAACACAGACTGTGACAGACACAGACAGATAGACATATTGAGATATATGCATACACATATATAGATATATAGACAGACAGTCACAAATGGACGGACACGTTCAAACAAACATATTGGCACATAGACACAGTCCTCTGGCATATAGACAGACAAACATGTAGACAGATAGTCACAGACAGACAGATAAATAGGCAGACAAACACATTCATACATCAACAGATTGGCACATAGACACACACATAGACAAACAAACAGACAGACTTAGAGACATTGACAGATAGACACATATACAGACAAACAGACAGGCACAGACAGGCAGACATAGATAGATAGTCACAGACAGACAGATACATAAGCAGATAGACAGACTGATATCCACATAGACACAGACTTCAGTAGATTTCACCAGTTTACAGGTCTATTGGTCAAGCCTTTAACTAGATATCTTGGAATATATTGGATTAACATCAGAGGATTTAACAAAGACAAAAACAAAGAATTAAGTATTTTTGACTTTTTTTTGTTCTTTTTTGTCTACAAAAAACAAAATCAAAGTAATAAAATAAATTTTTGATCTGAGAAAAGAATCAATGAGAAAAGAAACATCAGGTGTCAGGTATCAGATACTAGTCTGGTATCAGTGTCGATTCCAACACACAAAGAATTTACTATAAGTAAAAAAAAAATAAATAAATGTTAGCTAATTAAAATTTGCTTTGATTTATGATGTAGCAACACTGTAAATAAATAATAATTTTTTATTTGCATTTAAATAGTATATCCATTTATTCATCTTCGCTAAGGTCAGGGTCATTGTGGATTTGAAAGCTTTCACAGGAACAATGTCCGTAAGGAACACATTCATATCTGAGGCATTTTACTGTAGGTAATCCACCTACTCTAAAGTTTTTGAGAGGTAGGAGGAAACCAGAGAACCCTGCGGAACCCCAAATAATAAATTGAGGAGCTCAAATTAACCATTTTTTCTACATTCCTTCCTTAAACTTTTTTTAATCACCATGAAGCAGGATGGGTTTTTTTCTACTTTCTTTAGTCTAGTTTTATCATTTCAATCTGCTTTTGTCAACATTGCTGAGCTCCTCATCACCGCAAAATGTCAGTTCCACCAAATGACCCCCCCCCCCCAAAAAAAAAGAGGTGACCAATGAGCAGAGATCATTAGCATACAAAATTACCACACATCCACACATCCAAAAGCTTAATTAAGGGTGAACTTTATTGCACTCTTCACAGATGTCTTTTAAAGAGCACGGGGAACTGTGTTAAATTATGCAAGATAATGTCTCCTTTGAAAGCCATTTCAGCATAAGGCAGGAAAAGCACGAGCAGACTCACTACTCATCTTCGGGCCGTTTTTTTTTTAAACACCACGGTTGGAAAAAAGCAAATGTAATAAAAAAAAATAAAAGCTCACAAATAGTATGAAACAGAGCAATCTATGATGATGCAGATATGATGCAAATAATTGCTATATTAAGGCAATGAAAAGAACACCATTTTCTGAATGCATTAGATGTGACACGACATGTGGTCATGTTATGCTTTGTGTGGCGTTATATTGACATGGTTGTGACCACTTTTATACAGAAACGTTTTATCACAAGATAAAAAAAAAGTAAAGAAGGGGGATACGTGGACACCATGCACTAATCTAGATCTGAATGACTTGGCTCTAATGAACTCCTTAGTCAAGTCAAGTCAAGTCAAGTCAAGAAGCTTTCATTGTCATGTCTACCATATATAACCGACGCAGTACACAGTGAAACGAGACAACCTTCCTCCAGAACCCTGGTGCTACATTCAACAACATAAAGCTACAACACACAACATAAAGCTACATAACAGAACACAGAGCTAAGGACTAAAGTAAGTGTCCTTGCCACATAAAGTGCATCGTGTGCAAACGAGTGCAAACAGTGCAGACAAAAAAAACCAGTGCAGACAGACAACACAAGACAGTGTGGGACAGGGAGACAAAACTAAAATTAGCGCCGACTAGTAAACCTACTGTATAGTATTGTATAGTATTCCTATCTATTCAGGTGGCTTAGTGGCATCACATCTCCATGGTCAACAATTCAATCCTGAGTTTCTTGTTTGTGTAGAATTGATTATTTTCCCTCTCAGTTTCCATGTGAGTTTCCTTTTACCTCCCAAAAACATGTGAAAAGTATATGTGTGTGTGTGTGTGTGTGTGTGTGTGTGTGTGTGTGTGTGTGTGTGTGTGTGTGTGTGTGTGTGAAGTGCATGTTGTGTGAATGGTGTCCTGTTATGGGCTGGGGTCCCATCTGGAGTGTTTCCCTATCAGTGTTCCTCAATGTTTTAGATCCACCTCAAGTTTTTTACCACAAAAAAATAATGCTTGCGTGTATATATTAATTCCTTTTTGATGACCTTACTGTCAATAATCCAGCCGTGTAATACATACTATACAGTTAACACTGTTTTACACTGTGTTTAATCATGGGCATGTCCTGATATTGCACTACAGAATAGTTTGTATAAAGAGTAATATCAATACAATATATGGAGAAAAATGCGTACACACCTAACCATAAGACTCCAAGTCATCCTAAAGGTGTTCAATAGGGTTAAGGCCAGAGTTCTAAAACAGGCCACTGAAGATCTTCAACTCCAACCCATTGAGATGGCTTTGTTCAAGGGTCACTGTCCATTTAGTATATGTGAGTACTATGTAAGTAATAAAAAAAAACTCATGTGATGTATCAACACAACACTCATAAGGCTTAAACGTCTTTAGTATCTGAATGTTTAGGTTCTAAGATGTTGACAGGCATAAAGGAACAGCTTGGGCCATTTGAACATTTCAGTAGTGAGGCCCTGAACAGCAATTGTCTTTTTCAGTTAGATTGTTCGTGACATGCTACTGTACTACTGCTATAACAAATGTCTAAACCACAATCTAAGAACAAACTAATAATCTTGTCTGGTTGAATGTGGCACAAAGGTTTAATTAAAAATGAACTGCTCATGAGGGCAATAATGAAAAATCACTGAGACTTTCTTAAGTTGGTGTGAAATAATATTGTTGTCATTTTCAGCTAAGCTATTATTCCTATCACTGCTGTTACTGTATTATTTTTGATAAAATGTTTTAAGATATATTCTCCTTGTCTGCAATCTGCTGTCATTACAGCATCAATTAAGTTATTACTTTATTAAATAAAATCTAATATATGATTTATAAAAAAAGGCAGCACTGCTGTTATTTGCACGATGCTAAATACTAGCATTATGTTTCAAAAGATAGCATGATTTGCTCATATAGTGGTAAGCAGGTATATGTTTTTAAGAAAAGATGTAACTGTTTGAAACGATCTGAGGAGCTGTAAATTTAATTTTGAAAGTCAAAAACATAATGTTTTTATAAGTATTTTGGGGACTGTTCGCTAAGGCCATTAAAACTATGGTTAACAGCGCCCCCAAACGACCATTATAGTACAGTACGTGGAAATTAAAGCACTCGTAAGATGTTTATTAACATTGTTCTCGTCCACAAGACGGAAGACGTTAATCCATTTGGCATTTTTGTACAAAAAAATCTGTGTAAGATTTTGTTACATTTTTGTCCTGAATTAGTTTTTTGCTTGTTTTTTTTTAGCTTTGCTACTAAAAAGACATGTTTGAGTACAGATGTTAATGATGTATTATGAACTATATGGACAAGACACATGACACATTTCCAGCAATGTGTTTTTCTTCCCAAACTGTAACCACAAAATGTCTCTGGATGTGGTAGCATTGAATTTTCCCTTCACTTGAACTAAGGTACCCAATCCTGTTCTAGCATGACTGTGCCACTGTTTACATCGCCAGCTATATGAAAATATGCTTTACATGGGTTGAAGTGGAAGACCTTCTATAAAGCTCTGACTTCCACCTTATTGAACACCTTTGGGATGAATTGTAGTGCTGACTGCACCCCAGGTCTCCTCACCCTACATCAGTGCCTGACTTTACTAACAGCTTTATGGCTGAATGAGAACAAATCTCCACAAGCACGTTTCAAAATCTATTGGAACATCTTCCCAGAAAAGTGTAGGTTATAATAAGAGCAAATATGGGACTAAATGTGGTCAGGTGTTCACAAACATTTTTCCATCCTCCTTGACTGTTTTTTTTTCAAAGCCCTAAAACCTGATTTTGAACCTGATCTTTGAAAATATTACTCAAGTAAAAGTAAAAGTGCACCCTTTAAACCTTCACTTGAAGTAAAAATACAAACGTTTTTGCCTTCAGATGTACTTAAGCATCCAAAGTACTATGATTTATTATGGTTATAATGTTCCTAATATCATTTTCATCGCAAGACTCATCAAACCGATCTATTAATAGAATTATCATTGGGATTGCTAAATCCGACATTACGTAAATATACGTAAATTACGTAAATATATATGTCAAATGCAATGCAAAGTAATGTTAGGTAAAAATCGTTACCATTTTTTTTTTATTTAAATGATTTTAATAAAATAATTTAAATAAAACGGCAGTTATTTGTTTGGAAGCCAAAAGAGTCGGTTCTTGTCGGTGAATGATTCGACTCACTGAAAAGGGCTGGACACCTGCTCTGTTATCTCACTGCTCTTCTGCAAAAACTTTCCTTTATTAGATTATAGAGATTTACGGTATAGTTAACAAGTTAAAGACTCTCAATTCCGTGTTTTTGTCAGCATTTATTCGTTTACTCTAAATATATTACATTTTGAGGTAAAGTTCGTATAGAGCTATCTACATTTCTGTATACAGTATTGAGAACGAGAGTTAGCCAGTTAGCATGAAAAGTGTCCTTTAATTGATTAGCCACATAAAGTGTATTTATGTCTTTTATTTATTGATTTCCCATTGAAAGAACTATAGATTGTTAACTATTCATTCTGCATTATTTTCCATAATTATTTCTTATTTATTTTCAGAAGAAATTTGCCAACCCTGTTGATTTGAAGAAGGTATATTTTTTATATATTTATATTTATAATGATCAATATATATTTGGTAAACACTGATTACCATTATAATTCATATTACATCAGAGAATCCAAAATCTGTTCAGAGAAAACAAAAGACAGAGGCCATCGTAATGCATTCTAGTATATCAGTATCCCATTTAGAAATAGGGCATTTTTTTGTGATTATGTAATAAAGATTATACTTTATTTCTAAATTGCTTTGGAAGTAAATCTAAGCCAAATATTGATACGTTTGTGTTTTTTTCCCCTCGAACAGGACAATGGATGGTAAAGGATCTACTGCCAGTTGTTCCAGTGGCAACAATAAAGTGAGGATTCATTTACAAGCCAGCATTTCCACATTACCATGTACAGATCGTGGCATTTTTTTCCAGAGCAAACGATGCCACGTGTTTGTAAATCATAAAATACAAAACCGACACTTTAAATGATGTATTGAAAATCTGACTGATGTGCTACAAAATGAATGTGTATTTAATATATCACTATGATATCTTCAATCATTAAATGAAAAATCATCACCTGTTTCCCATTGGAGAAAAAACGCCCATAATCTATCAACAAGGTCCGAGTAATAATTTCAGACATTATCTTTTAATGAAATAATATACAATTAAATGTAAACAATTATTCAAATAGATTGTTAACAATGCGTAAAGATCTACAATTAATAACTCTTAACTACATTCTACTGTATAAGTGTAATCAAAAATGAATGAATTCATTATTCAAAATAGATTTTGAATACAAAGTTTGTATACATAAATGTCTACAATAAATACTAATTTATTTATAAACTAATTTAACTACATTCAACTATGCAAGTGTACTGTGTTTGATGGAAAATATGTAATATGGCAATAAGTTTGTGGAAGGCTGACTGACAAACCCATATGTGCTCCTTGCACAAAATCTTCCCACAAGAGCGACACAATTGTTTTTAAACGCTGTACCATTAGATTCTCTTCACTAAAACTAATGAGCCCAAACATGTTCCTATTTATATAGCAAGCTTAATTAAGACGCATTAAGAAAAATAGGTTTTCAAGGTTGGAGTTGAAGAACTTATATGGACTGGGTTATGACCTCGCCCCTACTGAGATCTTTTAGGATGAAATGCTGGTTGAGCCCAGACCTCCTTATCCTTACCTCGGTGCCTGACCTTGTAAATGCACATTAGTCTATATATATATATATATATATATATATATATATATATATATATATATATATATATATATACAAACGACCCCATACTCCAAACATTCAGCTGAAATATTTTGCCATGCTTCTTGTAAAAACTTGCCAGAGATGTTCTTCTCTAGTTCCATATTTCTTTATGACCTCTTGATCCAGTTCATCCCAGAGCAGTTCAATAGGATTTAGGTGCGGTGACTGGGCAGGTCATTCCATGATAGATAACATTCCAGCCGACTGTTTGCTTTCAATGCTTCAAGTCATTGTCTTGTGAACGTTGAGGTCTGGAATGGTATCCTTGTTGGTTCAGTATTTTATTCATGAGGGGAATGACATACCTACATGTATTTCATCCGTGTCTTTCAAAAAAAAAAAAAAAAAAATGATAAAAAGAATAGCTGTTATTTTAAACTGTTGACCGGCACTGTGTAATGTGATGTTTTTATTAAGGCCGAACACACAGGTGAATTTTGTGATGATTCTCCACCAAAGAAGATGAAGGCGTCTGGTGCTATCTCACCCCTGGAGGATGGGGCTGGCGGGTTTAAAGCAGCATGGTCAGGTACAGTCAGAATCAGCTTTCCCTTCTTTCTGTTTTAATAGGAAGTATTTGCTACATTCTGAATATCTGAAACATTCAGCCACGAATAGAACACACCGGCTCGAATGTATTACACTTCGACAATCTATAAACGTTTATTTGCATGTGCCTGTTTATCCAGATGCTGTCAGAGACATCAATCTCCTGTTCACAAAATACTCAGAGGTTCTGCGGTAGGTTCACAGACACGATCGGATTCTCCGTCCTCGCTAGTAAAACGAATCTATCATTTATAATTCAGTTATATCCATTTATAATAAAATATATAACAGCAGTTTGACCAGCATTGGCCTGGGATTTGCACATTAATCACAACAGCTTTAGACTAAATTACATTGAGAGGCTTTTCACACATACAGTATGTATATATGTAATGAATAATACACAGTCTGGATTCACTGGATTCACTGTTTATTACTAAATGACGTCAATCCATTCGAATGGATTATAACCGGATTTAATATTGTTTGACATCCGAGAGAAGTTATTTCCTGTTCTCATGTACTTATTTCCAGATAAACAGTCATTCCTCAACAGCCTGTCTGTCTCACACACACATTTTACAGAGAAATGGGGGAAAATGAAAGTGCTTATAACTAAGAATCCTCCCATAAATATGAAAAAAATCTCTACTAATATTAAACTTCAATTTACTTCCTTTGTTGAAAACGTTTTTAAATCAACGCCATAGTCTTCGTGCATATGAGCTGTTACTATAGAAACAATAGCACGTTACCCGTAAACCCATAGTCTATTTTCCAGCAGCAAGTCCCAGTGCTGTTTTAAAAAAAAAAAATAATGCACCAATCAGAAGCAGGCATTCGAGCTTATTGCAATATAATTATAATTAGCTGGTGATTTATCTACTGAGCAACCCTGCAATTCCATGTAAAAGCCAAACGAGAGTTTACAAAACATATTCCCCATTCAGTGATGCATATATTCATTTTTTTCTCCTGCCTTTTACATGGGAAACAAGGTCACTGTGGTACACACGCATAATCGTTTTCTGCAGTATATCTTGCAGTTGCGACACCGTTTATCGCCACTGATGGTTTCTGTTCGTATTTAAACGTGTCTGCAGAGAGCGAGCAGCATTGGACGCTTCGCAGATTCAGGAGCTGACGAATATTCTGAACGAGGCCATGAGCTTGGAATCCGAACTTAGGGAGAAGAAGGAACAACTGAGACAGGCGTTGGCTATGATTTCAGATAAACTACAGGGGTAGCCAACTGACAGATATGTTAAAAGAAGGTATTGGAGCAATACTGGATGTCGCGCTTGTTTTTTTGTTGTTATGGTGAATTTTTTTTGTAATTGTTATGATATTTGTGTTAGGCTCCCTGTATTATATACTGGGAAAACATTTATTCCGGATGTTAAAAGGATGAATTTTTACAGTATAGACACATTTTGTTCCGCATGATACAACAGGTTGCGATAGTAGCAGTTTTGAGTTCTGGACATGGAGTGCTGTTTGTAAATCTTTGTGGATGCAATACACAATGTTGTGCAGCAACCCAGGACTGTACTTTTAGTAGCTGAAGCGCGAGGTTGGTTTTCACTGCACTTGACCAACTGAAGCCTTTGTGGTTCTAAGAACCTGGTTTGCAACATCATTTTTAACTCGCTGAATATAATTATATTATTATTTGCAATTCATAGCAAATTATTTTGTCATGAAGGTCCACTTTATAAAGGAATCTTCGATGGATTGCGGTGCGATCTGACCTTCTTTATATATCAGACAGTGTTGCGTAGATTTAGATCTTAAAGGAGAAAATGCACAATAAACAATAATCTACTGGCATTATATATTGACATCATAATAGACATTAATTACACCACACGTTGATCCTCCTTTGTATTTGCTAGAAAATAGAATTAGAAACATGACAATTATAATTTGGAAGTCACGCTCTGATATCCCGATAGAGCCTTCGCACAGCTTCGTTAATGTAACAGACAATGCATAGATTCAGTCTTTAAAACCGGCTTTATTTTAGTGAGGAGAAATGACAAATGACTTTATTTAATGTTAACTTAAGCATTCAGATATGATAGAGCCGATTAATAACACTGAGACAGACTGGCATCATTCGTGTTCATCTCATAGCTTGCACACACACACATTTACACCTGTACACAACAGCAGGTGGCGCCGATGATTTGCAAACAATATCGCATTACAAAATGACAAGATATCAAAATATCATCAACCAAGTTAAGGCCAAGTAAAACAAATATTACAGGAAGTGCTGAATTGGAAACAGAATTAAGGCCATGAGAGAAAAAAAGAAAATACTGACATTTAAGGTCGATTTTAAAGTCAATAGATTAAACAGCAATTACTGTCAGTGACTCGTAGTTCTCCAAAAAAAAAAAAAAAAAAAAAAAAGAAAACAGGAAGTGAAGCAGAACCAGGACTCGCTCTCCTGTGAGTGTTTTCAATGTAAAAATCAAGAAATCATTAGAAGAAATGAAAAACACCTTATGTGCATTTTACATAATTAGGATGACTATCTGGGAAAAAAACTAACTAAAAGCTGTTTTTCCCCCTCTTGGGATTCCTATGATAGTAATCCATATGAAATGAAGTGTGTAAATGTGAGCTCTGAAACACTCAAAATCAGTCAGTCCAACCCTCTGCCCCTTCCCCTTATACAGAAAAGAATATTCACTGTAGTCAATAGCAATAATAAAGACCCATGAAGCAATGTAATATCTTGCCAAAATGAGATATTTATGGAATTTACATTTAATCCCACAAATACAAGTATACAATCAACATGAGGGGGGAAAAAAAACCTTCAGGACCCAAACCATTTATCCTTTTGTGACAGTCCAACTATTTACTCCAGAGGAGAGCTACAGCTTTACAAATCCCTACGTCGTGGTAATTAAAGTAGCTTAGACCTGCAAACGTAACAGTGGACAGGATAAAGAGGCCGGCTCTGGCCAACTTCACTTTCGACTCTCCGTGAACGTAGTCAGTCACAACCTGGCCCAGTCCCCTGAAACAGAAATGCCACACAGTCAGTTCAGAGGATTCCCCCAAAAAAACATTGAATTGTACATTGTGAAACTAATTCTTGTGGATACCTGATCACAATAGGCATTCACTATATTTCCAAAAGTATTGGGTCACCTGCTCATAAGTACAGTATGTGATTTTTCAGCATCGTATTCCACATTTAGTCTCAATTTGCTCTTATAATTCCCTCCACTCTTCTGGGAAGAAGTTCCACTAGATTTTGGAGTGTGCTAATGGATATATGTGTTCATCAGCCACAAGGGTATTAAGAAAGGCAGGTACTGATGTAAGTGAGGAGACCTGGGGTGCAGTCAGCGTTCCAATTCATCCCAAAGGTGTTCAGTAGGGATGAGATCAGAGCTCTATAGCAGACCACTCAACATCTTCGTCTCCAAAGCATGTAAACTTTTTAACTGCTGCAAAACGATGTAAATCTTCAAGGAGCTCACTTTGTGCACAGGAGCATTGCCATGCTGAAACAGGTTTGGGTTTCCAAGTTCAAGTTAATGCAAAAATGTTATTACAGTGCATCTAGAGGTCCTGTAGAATTGTGTGCCTCCAGCTTTGTGGTAACAGTTCGGAATAGAAACACATATAGCAGGAAAGGGCCGGTGACCCAATACCTTTGGAGATATAGTGTATCTGTTAATCCCAGAACGGTTTCCACAAAACAATCAATTGTATAGAACGGCTTTGTACGGCTGCAGCATTACAATTTCTAGTCACTGTACTTATGAGGTCTCGGGTTACTAAGGATGAGCTGGAATGATGACCTGCACCTGGCCTCCTTCCACAACACCATTTACTGAAAAGATCATTGATCATTATCATATGATATAGTTATACATACTTATACAAAAGGTTTGTAGACACCCAACCATAAGGCCGTATGTACTTTTTGAACATCCCATTCCACATTTAGTCCAATTTGCTGTTATAATACCCTGTCAATCTTCTGGAAAGATGTTCCACTAGATTTTCGAGAGTGCTTATGGAAATTTGTGCTCATTCATCCACAATGGCATTTAAAATGGTGTTCTATAGGGTTGAGGTCAGGCCACTCAAGATCCTCCACTCCAAGCTTGTTTTGGAACAGGTTTGGATCTTATAGGTAGCCTCCAACTTTGTGCTGACAGTTTCAGGTGTCTCAATACGTTTGTCCATATTGGCATGAGGTTAAAAACGGTATACGATACCCTTATTGTTGTATGTGCGCCAGGAATTAAGAAATAACAGTTTAATTAAAGGACAAATGGAAATAAGCTTACTCCAGTAAAGCTTTCCTCGACTGCGCACCAGTTTCATTCAAGATTCTCATTCGCCAAACTTATTTTTGCAGACCAAGGCAATAGTCTGACTTTTAAACAGTACTAGAAGTAAACACATCCACTCCTCAGTGTGCTGTGAAATGTACTGTGCCCGGTGTCCTAATAGGGATCATTATCACCTTATCGAGATTATATACCCTAATGGATTATTTACAGATATTATTAGTTGGTGTCTGTAAATAAAAATACTTATTTAAAAAAAAAAAAATTTTTATAAATAAAAAAAATACAGATTTCCTTACCAGTGTCCATGAAGTGTGAGTGCTGCAGCGAGGGAGCAGTCCATGACAGGGCCGGGGTAGAAATAGGCGAGAGGACCCATGCTGAGAAGAGCTGCACTGAGGACACGCTCTGCTGTCCAGTGCAGCGAGGCAGATTTAGACCCAGAGCTAGCTGTGGAGAATGAGCAACAGTTTAATGACATGCTAATATGTGCAAAAAGTGAACACAGACCTCTATAAAAAGCCCAAGGTGTAGCAGTTTGATGGTCAGAATTATTCAGGTGTGTGTTAACACAATGCCAAGGATGAAAAACATAAGCAATCATTTTTAAAGAAGCAATTTTTGCTGCCCATCGGTTATAAGGCCGTTTTCAAACAATTTAAAGTCTATTACTCTACACTGAGGAAGATCATTCGCAAGTGGAAAAGATTCCATCTTCACAGGAATGGACGTCCCAGCAAATTCAGGTGAGACATGTTAAACTTCATGACCGTACCATTATAAAAAGAATGAGCAAGTATGGTTTGTTTTGAAGGGTTGCCAGGAGAAAGTCAGAAGTTGCATCCGAACTAGGCTGCAACAACTAATTAGTTAGTTGGGCTGCTCATGTTATGGGTTTGTGTGACAGAAAGATAACAGCCGCTTTGCGAAATGGCGCAGAGTACAGGGTCAACCAGCAGCAGGAAAAAGTGTGCGTCCCAAGTCGTCCAAGGCATGGGAGTGTTTTATATTAAACACAAGGCAATGGAGCATTTTATATTAAACGCAACAAAGAAAACTGAACCTGCAAGTTATGCAACGCTGAGCTTGTGTGACATTGAAGTACCACAGTGATGAAAAGAAAACAATGGTATCACAGATGAAGCGAAACATCTGCACGGTGAGCAAAAACTCTTTATCCTCATCATGTGGTACAGTTTAATGAAGTGTTATTGTGTAAACTGTGTGTTTGCTAACTTCAGGACGGTTGCACTGGATCTGTTCTGTCGTGACTCGCGAGCATCGGGTTACGCAATCAGTTCGCTCGCGACATAGCGATTCAATAAAACAAAGGTGCGAACAAACTAAATCTAAAAGCAGCAGTAAACAATTTCATTCTTAGTCACTGTTGTGGTTTTCAGTAAATGATTATGCATTTGTATACTAATGTGCATATTATTATTATTTTTTTTATCAAGCCTGTTAGTTTGCTGCATTTCTCCATTCCATTCTCTTTTTATAGCACTTGTCTAGTGCTATAAAAATTAATAAATAAAACAGTTATCTGTTTTCAAACGTGATTTACTGCAGCTTAACTACTTTCCAATGCTTGTTTTCAATGTTTGCATATTTAGTTTACGCACATATCAATTCATTATTATACAAAATGTATTATATATTCTAGATGCTTATATCTTCACAACTGAACAATTGTCTATGTTTTTTGTAATACAGAAATTGTCAAAACAATGTATTATATTTTATAAAGGTTTTTGAAGCATGGTTGTCCATTGCCATCTGCAAAATACAATACAAATGTTGATTTACACAAATTGCTTCATGTTTTATACTCAAATGCTTTTTCTTTTTACAGAAAGAAAAAGCCCAGCATGAGTGAATTTGTTTAAAGGTGAAATCCCCATGCAGTCCTTAACAAGCAGCCACTATAAGCTTTAAAATGTCTAAATTAAAGATAGTGGCTTTTGCCTTGTCATGTCTGTGTAACTAGAGTGAAACTTCAGAAGCATACAGGTCCCTCAGGAGACAAAAAATGAGAAAGCTTTTGCAGAAAACAAACGTGTGTTTGGAGTTACAGTTCTCTTGTTCCTCAAGAGAAGTTATTCATACAAAGTGTGACGTGAAGCAGAAATATGCAACTGGAAATAGAAAAACCTCAATTCTAAAAAAGTTGGCTAAAAATGTAAATAACAATGTAATGGCTTGCAAATCTCATAAACTCGTTTTTATTCACAATAGAACTTAGGAAACATATCAAACTGTGGAAATTACCTTGTTTTTTCCTAAAAAAAAATGGTATATTTTTTATTTGATTGCTGCAACACAAAAGTTGAAACGGGGCCATTTACCACTGTGTAGCATCCGAAAAAATCTGGGAACAGTTCATCTATGCTGGCGCCTTTCCAGATGTTTAAGTTGCCTATTCCGCTGCTGTGTTCTCTGGGCCAAAGCTTATTTAAAATGGACTGAGGAATGGGGGAAATAGTTTTGTGGTCAGATAAATCGAAATTCTTTTATTCTTTACGGAAACCATGGGTGTCATGTCTTCTGGACTAAAGAGGAGAGGGACGAGTTGGCTTGTTATCAGCGCTCAGTTTAAAAGCTTGCATATCTGACGGGTATGGAGGTGCATATGGCTGCTTATTCGCATGATAGAGCGTTAACCTGCATTTGCAGAGGACACACTGAACTGTGTTCACACACAATGTATCCTGGGGGGCTTTCAGAGTGATTTCCATTATGAAATCATACCTGTTTTTGATAAAGTGCTGCCTGAGGGAGAAAAGATCACAGCATTTAATGTTGAGAATTCCCTAAATTCTCAGACTCTTTAATGATTAAAATATATATAATTATAAATATATATATATACACACTTTTTATAGCCAGTCATTTTACTGATCTGTTGCCAAACAATCCAATGCTTGTTTTTTTTATTTTTTTATTTGCCTTGTCCCAACATATGGAGACATGTTGCTGATACGAATTCAAAATTCACTCATTTGTTTCTCCTTAAAATGGTACATTTCCTCAGTTTAAACATTTTCTATGTTGTATTGTGAAGTAGTCTTTATGAGCTTTCTCTCTTCATAAGATTTGCATTTACAGTGAGATTTGTTTTTACACAGACTCCAAACCTTTTGGGGATTTGGGGTTGTACAAGCTCCACACTAAAATGCCGTTGGAATACGAATATCTCAAGCAAGACCTCCGATGAGATTCCCGGGGTACTCTGGTTTCCATAAAACCGTACCCACCTGGTAAGAAACGGATGTGTAATGCATTTCGCTTACCATAGTGCGTGGGTGTTGCGTGTATTTTGGCTGCGAGCGGGTACAGGTGATCCCGGTCCCTGTTACATGCTGCCAAAGGTCTGATGAGAGAAGCACTGCGGAATAACAGAGCTGAAGAAGAAAACAAAGGGAAAAAACAGGCTGTTACATGACATGCCCAAAAAGTTCATACACAGCATTCACTTTCAAAGAAAATACACTGTATGAAATAAAGTTGATCTGACCAAGTTTTTTATGCACCTTTTAAACATCCCCTTCCACATGTAGTCCCCATTTACTCTTATAATCACCTCCAGTTTTTTTTAATGATGATGCAGAAAAGAAGATCTGATATATACTTTTTCACATTTATTTTTAATCTGATTTTCTCACAAGACAGAAAATATTTTACTCGAAAGAAAAAAAAAAAATCACTGCTTGTTACTTGTTATAACAACAACAAACATTGCAATTTAGAGCAGACCCAAAGAACGTATTACCTTTATTTTATAATTTAATAAATATTTATTTCTAAATATGAGCTGTCGGATTGAGTTATATGACTTGATGTTCATGTCCGTGTTTGACATTCGCAGGAACGCAGTAACTATAGGCTCAGTGCCAAATCATATCCGCTCTGCGCTTCAGCCGGAAATTAGCCTTATTTATAATTAAACGCATAAATAAATAAGTTAATTCAGAGGTTGAAAAAAAATAATAATTATTATAAACAGCTTTAAAGGACAATACTTACGGCTAACGCCCCGGTTACAGACTGAACTAAGCCTCACCAGCGCCGCCATAACGATCATAAGCAGCCAAGGTCACCGTGCTTCACCCGGAAGTAGTACCTGCTATCCGTATGCGCTTTGTCGTAAAATGAAAGGCCACGGCGTTAAATCTCAGTAGTCCACTCACAGTCTCTGTGGGACGTTTAGTGTCGTTTTGCACTCAAATTATACAGAGATAACTATGTAATATAATGCATTATTGATTACGGGAGTTTAGATTTATATTGGGAAAGGCGGATGCGGGAAGAGCAGCGCCATATTGGATAGGTCAGTCTGGCACCTTTCAGCTGATTTTGAATGGAAATCTTATTCTAAACCATTTTCTACGAACGTCCTAAGAGGCCATGCATTATTATATATTTTTTGTTTGTTTTCTCGAGATCACGACTTAATTACAGGGACAAACTTACACTCATAAAGAACAATAGTATTCATTATCTGTGTAAAGCTGCTTTGAGACAATATACATCGTTAAAAGCGCAATACAAATGAATTGAATTGAATTTTCTGGTGATCTCGAACAATAACAAAAGTTGTTTTCTCGTTATTGTAACCCACCCATTAGGGTTGCACAAGCCAGTGCACTCCTAGTGCCGGTCCCAAACCTGGATAAATGGGGAGGGTTGCGTTAGGAAGAGCATCCAGCGTAAAACATGCCAAATCAAATATGCGGATCTACAGAGATCTTTCTACAGAGACAGCAGGGAAAGAAGTGGAGGAGATTAGAGGTTTGGGTTGGTACTTTAAATGTTGGTACTAAGACTGGTAAAGGGAGAGAGATACTGATATGATGGAGAAGAGAAAGGTAGACGTGTGTTCAGGAGACCAAGTGGAAAAGGAGTAAGGCCAGGAACATTGGTTGTGGGTTTAAACTGTTCTATCATGGTGTGGATGGAAAGAGAAATGGTGTAGGAAGAGTACATTAAGAGTGTAGTGGAGTTGATAGAGTTATGAATGTGAATTTGGAAGTTGAAGGGATGATGATAAATGTCATCAGTGCTTATGCTCCACAAGTTGGCTGTGAGATGGAGGAAAAATTCTGGAGTAAGTTAGATGAAGTGGTAGATGGTGTACCTAGGAATGAAAGATTGGTGATTGGGGCAGATTTAAAGGGCAAAGTAGGTGAAGGGAACAGAGGTGATGAGGAGGTGATGGGTAGGTATGGTTTTAAGGAGAGGAATGTGGAAGGGCAGATGGTGGT